>JAVQKC010015694.1:0-62584 GCA_036025475.1 Philypnodon macrostomus
TTACAGTTGCAGACATAGTACACTCATTAGACAAACATGTTACAGTTGCAGACAATACACTTATTAGACAAACATGTTACAGTTGCGGACATAGTAGACAAATAAATAAACATACAATAATGATACATGATGCAATACATTTATAATATTATTAGTTTGTTAGTTTGTCAGCTCTGATTTCTGACTTGTAACACATACTTCAGGTAATGGTGGTCGGCCCTACAGATGTGGGCAAGTCAACGGTCTGTCGCCAGCTTCTTAGCTACGCTGTGAGGGTCGGAAGAAGGCCAACATTTGTGGAACTAGATGTTGGACAAAGTGGGGTAAATGTGTTTTTGGTTTATTGACAATAGTAATAGCGCATAATGGGGAATCTAAGCAAAATCTAAGTAAAAAAGAAAAGTGTTAATGTTTTTGTCGCCATCCTTAGGTGTCTGTGCCTGGAACAGTGTCAGCTCTGTGCATCGAGCGACCGGCTGATGTTGAGGAAGGGTTTTCTGTTCAAGCTCCTCTTGTGTACCATTTTGGTTCAACCACCCCAGGGACCAACATAAAACTATACAACAAGGTGAGAGAAGTAGGGCTTGATACATACACACAATGGCCATTTTAGGTATAACTTGGACCTAATAAACTGGCTCCTAGTGTTCTGCTGTAGCCTATCTGCTTCATGTTCTGTCATCTTCTGTGTTCAGAGATGGTCTTCTGCAGACCTTGAAGTGGTTATATAAACTAATGTAACCTTCCTATTATCTCAAACCATATAACATCTGGCATCAACAAGGCATTTTCTCAGACCTTGATATTGTATCTTTTACAAACCATTCTTGGACATTTGAAAATTCCAGTAGATGATCAAGTTCTGTTCATGCTTGGTTTTAACTTCTGCAGGTTAGTCTTTAACATGTACCGTATAAGACTAAATAAATTAAAAAAACATGCAATGTGATAAGCTTATTAGCTATTTCCGCTCATTAGTAGGTAGTTGTACATGATAAAGTGGCCTTTGTGTGCATATCACTTTTATGTGTTTATTAGATAATCTGTTTTTATTAATTCATTTGTTTATTTTTATGCTCTTGGTATTTACAGCTGACATCGTGCCTGGCTGAGGTGTTTTCCCAGCGCTGTGAGGTGAACAGAAAAGCCAGTGTAGGAGGATGCATCATCAACACTTGTGGTTGGGTTAAGGGCTCTGGATACCAAGCACTGGTCCACTGTGCATCTGCTTTTGAAGTCGATGTGGTCTTGGTACTCGATCACGAACGACTTTACAATGAACTCAAAAGGGACCTTCCTCACTTTGTCCGAGTTGTGCTTCTTCCCAAATCCGGAGGCGTTGTGGAGCGCTCCAAGGAATGCCGTCGTGATGCTCGGGATGAGAAGATCCGTGAATACTTTTATGGCTTTCGTGGAATCACCTACTACCCATTCTCTTATGAGGTGCGTTTCTCAGATGTTCGAATCTATAAAATTGGAGCGCCCTCAATCCCGGACTCTTGCCTGCCACTTGGAATGTCTCAAGATGATACGCAGCTGAAGTTGGTGCCAGTGACCCCTGGAAGAGACCTGACATATCACGTGTTAAGTGTAAGTTGTGCAGAGGATGGAGAAGAGGGAGTTAGGAAAGGAATAGTTGAAAGCCCTGTGTGTGGTTTTATTGTCGTAACAAATGTGGACACTCAAGCTCAGGTGTTGAAAGTGCTCTCTCCGGCTCCTCGACCACTACCAAGACACACATTGTTAATAATGGACATTCGATTTATGGACATGAAGTAGCTTTTTAAAGTATTTTTACATTTATTCCTTCTTGCTTTGTTTGATAGCTGAGTACCATTTTTATGATACATTAAATTTGTAAACGTAAGCGTTTAGTGAAATAATTGTCAAGGAAAAATAAAAACCTTTTAAAACTATGTGTCATTTCAAAGGTTAATTTTGGTCTTTCCCTTAATTAAGATATTTTCTTATATACCATGCAAAAACACAGGTCTCTTCATCACAATGCATTATGTTTAATTATTTGAGATTGTTGCTTAATTTTTGTATGAAATATATTATGGTACATTTGACCTACAAATATACTCTTAAAAAGTTTGAGAAATTAGTACTTTTTACCAGTTCTACCACACCTATTTTTGTTTGTTCTGTGAACACAGTAATGAACACTGACCAGTTTATGACACTAATGACTTGTCATAAATGGGAAAGAACTGGAAAATTATTATTTTATTATTTTATTTCATGATCTGAGACAGACCTTTGTTTTTTGATGAATAAATCATAATAAAACAAAACAAGTAATTATATTTTATGTAGATCTTTCTTTTGATAGATTTATTTAGCACATTTTCGTAAATAATCACATACGCCCTTTACATTCTAAATCATTGAATAACAAAATTAGTACCACTTAATTCAATCAGCAACACAAAAATAATCAAGCGAAACATAAATTTAATCCAAAAACAATCCACGCCCAGCGGACCGCTGATTGGCTGGTCACCCACCTGAGGCATGACGCTCTACTTCCTGGATTCCGACGTCGGCCTAGCTAACCGAGCTAACGAGTTTGTTTGCTGCTAATTTAAGAAGCACCGAAACCTCGGAGGCAAAACAACCAATTTGATCGATATTAGGTATGCTCAGCTTTGTTTGTCTGCTTTCCGTGGGGTACATTTTGCCGATCATAATTTGTCCTGAAGTGTCATTCGCCACTGAAAGGCACTCCGCAAATGTTAGGCAGCTTTCGTGCTAGCCAGGTTAGCTAACTCCAGTATCTGTGGTAGTGGAGGACAGTCGCGAAAACTTTTCAGACAAGGCAAGTTTTAATTCATGGCCGGGTGAAAGCATGTATTGGGGCCTAAGTTTCTTAACTAAAATAAGGCACGAAACGGTTACGTTGTTACGCTGTTATGGAAGAGTAAGAGAGCGTTGTAGTATGAGCAGATTATGGCAGATGTCAGAGCTAAATCGTTGGTTTGGCCTCGTATTTCAAGCCTTTGTTTAATGTCATTGTGAGGTGAAGCCATCAAACAGTATACATTTAAGAGAGTAATGTGACCTAGTTTTTTTGTAGCTGCTCATAATTTGATTGAAGTTGCTCAACCGGCCACTTATCTACAACGTAAACTGCACAGACAGACAAGACTTGACGCGGAGATTTGAGGATTAACATTATTGTCTGAGACGTTTTGTTGTGATGAGATGATTAAGAAAGCTGACTTGTTGGCCTTGACCACGCTTCTGTATTTGTTGGTAATTGTTGAAAAGTGGGGTGTGTCCCAACTCTCCTGTTACACTGTTGGTCAGGATCCGCTTACAGTGCTTTTTCGACACCTTTCAATAGAAGACAGTAAAATTAGTCACTAAAGTCCAGCCCTGTCACCGATCCAGGTCCCTAGAGTTATCTTGAGTTTCTAATATAAGAGAGAGCTGTGTTTCATTTGTCCAACTGAGGGCATTCGCCTAACAGCTGTCTGTCAACAGCGGACCTGCTTACGACACTGGATGAACTAAAAGTGAAAGACGCACAGACATGACAATGCATTTAAATTTGCAGACTGGATGTTGATATTATAGTGAAATCAGTGGAAACGCCATTTTTAAAAAAACTTTTTATATGATAAAGGCCCATTTATCTCATAATTTGCTGGGTCCAATCTTTTAATCATCTATGTCTATCTGAGTGGAGTCTGCACGTCCTCTCTGTGTTATCATAGGTTCTGCATTGGTACCCTCCCACCTCCCAAAGAATTTCCCTAAATTGCCCAAAGTGAATGGTTTTATGTTTTTTTATGTTGCCTGTTGTGTACCCCTCCTTAGGCCCATAGTTACTAACATAGGCCCCAGTCAGTGAGGAAAAAGTGGAAGAAGATGAAAGAATGAGACTTTCAGACAAATATAGATGGTTTGGAAACATGATACCAGATCTGCAATGTAGAGAGACACAATAAAGCTGCTTATATATTGAGCACCTGTATCACCACCTGCTTGTTGTGTAGAAACTGTTTACCATCATTTCCTGTTGTTTTCCTACAGAGGTCCTCTATTGAATCCACACACAGTGAGGAGGAGGAGGGCTGAGGGAAAATAAGGGACAACTATGCAACAGATGACGTAACCGGCCGCTGCTCATGGCTTCAAATGAAAGATGCACAATGGGAGAGGACCTGTGTGTGCAGAGGATGTGGTGGTGGAAGACATCAACTCGCCCCAGTGTGGCACATATCAGTGGCTGTTTTGGGATGAGTTGATCTTGTTTCACATTGACTCTGAAACTGTGGACAACCAATGATCCACAGGGCCTCAACATCACTATTTTATCATTTGTTGCTTAAAGCAGAATTTATGCTTTTAATTTTGTAATCACATTTTTTATCTGGATATTTTTTGTTGGACATTAAGAAGCTTCACCAGCTGCTCTTTTACAATAATACCTTTAGTTTGTTTCGTCTTTAACATCTTTTTGGACCTATAAGTCTACCTGCCATCCACTATCCTCCACCCACCTAGTGCCTAAATAAGACTCTTGTCTCGGGACAATCACAGAAGTCATCAGCAGCTGTACTCTCCTTTGCCTCTTCTGTCGTTGTGCTTCTGCTCCTGCTGGCTCTTCATTCACTACCTCCTCAGTATTTTAATTCCCTCTATTTTCTTGATGGGCATGTTCATATCTCAAGCACAGCTTTGGCCATGTGTACAAGTGTCTGTGCTATTGCCCTGTAGTGTTATTGTTGCACTTGATGCCAGCTTAGATTACAGTAGTTTTTATTGCTGCACCAAATAGTTACATTAAGCCATACAAAAATATTAATAATCTACATACACATATTTTTGTATCACCCTTGTATAGTTTAGAATAAATATATATATATATAAAACATTAAAAATCACATCAGTGACTGCACATTCGCAGGTAGATTTATGTTGTGTTGTTTAAAAAAGATTTCCTTGTCAGACTGTGTGATGATGTTTTGACTGTCAGGATTCCTAATATTTTATCTCAGCTGCTGATTTAGAGATCTCTATCATAATGGCCTCTAATCCCAAACAAAAGCTGTATTTGTCTCTTTGACCGCTGAGGCTCTCCTTGAAACCAGGTAGACTTTAGACTTCTACCTCTGTATCTTCCTTTGGCCTCGGTCTCTGATGCCAGGCTTCAGTGGTGGGGGGGTCGGGGGAGGAGTCGGGGGTCCTGCCTCTGCTCCGCCCCGACCTTTTCGTCCGAGTCGATACGTCCCGGTCTCGGCTGCAACTTTGTTTCTGGTTGGAGCCACCACTCTGTTCTTCTGCTTCACGTAAGTTATTTAATTTTTTACAGCGTTTGCTCTTTTGATTTAGCAATGTATTTAATATGATCTGTTTCGTTCAATATTCAGGTGTCCGTGGTTGTCAGAGAACATCTCCTCAATTGTTCCCATCTATGTTGCTGTAATGTTCCTTTTTACCCTTGCCAACTTCTGCATGGCCACTTTTATGGACCCTGGCGTCTTCCCCAGAGGTAATAAAAGTTCTTTAGATGTTTTAATTTGCAGAATATGGTTAATATGACGTAATACTGAATGATGTATCCTAAACAAAATTCAGGTCCACAGTGTACAACATTATAACCACAGAAGTTGCTGAAAAAATTAAGCTGGTTTTGAGAAACGAGCATCAAGTTTGTTGCTTTTGGGGCTGAATATTAGACTATTAGACAGGTCGGCCTCAGTGTTAGCCATATTACTTTATACCCACAATAATGTCTCTTTTTGCAGCGGAGGAGGATGAGGATAAAGAGGATGACTTCCGTGCTCCACTTTACAAAACTGTGGAGATCAAGGGCATCCAAGTGCGGATGAAATGGTGCTCGACGTGCCGCTTTTATCGCCCTCCGCGCTGCTCGCACTGTTCAGTCTGCGACAACTGTGTGGAGGTAAACAACATTATTGTGACCTTAAATTGAAGTTCTTTGGTTTTGTTTTACAACACTTTGTACTTTCTCCTTCAGGATTTTGACCACCACTGTCCTTGGGTGAACAACTGTATTGGGAAAAGAAACTATCGCTATTTCTTTCTCTTTTTGCTGACACTTACCACTCATATCATAGACATTTTTGCCTTTGGTTTAGTTTTTATGCTGCATCATCGTGATCAGCTGAACACTCCACATGCAGCTGTTACGTATCCTTTGAGTTGGACTGTATAGTCTAATATAACTTAAAGCTGCACTACCGGATGTTGTGACTGTAAAAGTGATGTGTAAAAAAAAAAATCCTCTCCTTCGCGACTCTCTATCACGGTCTCACACAAACCAGGATGTAACAAGCCAGGAAGTATGAGAATAACATAACAGAGATCTGGAGTTGACTTTTAATTCTTTAAAATAAAAACAGTTGTGATCTGCTCTCTCATAGTATTCCTGATAGATTCTAGTTCTTGATAAATAATGGATGTATCTACCAAACAAAGCCGTGTGATTGGTTAAACAGTTCCTTCCCTTGCACTAAAACAATAAGCGTGACCTCAAAGTCTCACTTTTCTCAGATGACTTCTGTTATGCTGTACTAATAACTGAATAATTATCTTTGCCAAAATACAAGGCAAAAAAATTAGGAAGTGCAGCTTTAATCAATTGTCACCTTTGTATTTTCCTGAACCAGTTTGCCTAGTATGGCTGTAATGTGTGTCGCTGGACTGTTTTTTGTCCCCGTCGCAGGTTTGACTGGGTTCCACATGGTGCTGGTGGCTCGTGGCAGGACAACAAATGAACAAGTAATACCGTCATCTACAGTACATTAATGATGCATAGAAGTATATTAGTATAAAATTGACTTTTTTTGTCTGTAGGTAACAGGGAAGTTTCGAGGAGGTGTTAATCCTTTTACCAACGGCTGCTTGAGGAACATTACACACGTGCTCTGCAGGTCCCAGGCCCCAAGGTTAGTACTTTTTTGCCTCCGACATTTATCTGTGGCTTGTAATGGTGCTCTATTTTTGTACCTTTTTTATAGTGCATATCTGTAAATAAAGATGAGCTTTATTTTACAACATAGAAAAGTAACTTTAATTTTACCTTGTCTACAGTCAATTATTATTTACTATATATTGTTCAGCAAAGTGTATTTGTCAATTTATTGTTTCATTCAAAAGTTCATGAAATGTTTATATCTGTCTTATAGATACTTGGGTCGTTTGCGAAGTCCTCAAGACCTGGAGATACAGCCTCCATTTCTTAGACCAGGTCTTACAGAAGCCCAACTAGAGGCTAAAGTCCTGGACAACGGCATTCAAAACGACAGACATAGCTCCAGGGTGTGTCCACTAAAGAATTCAATATCATTATTTATACTCATTACTTAAGTCATTGTTTGTAAACTGAAATGCTTTTTTGTTTTAGTCCAAAAGCAGTCTGGATCATATGGAGAGCCAGTCAGCAGATGCAGAGCCGCCCCCTCCTCCAAAGCCAGAGTTTCGTTACCCCGGCCTGCCCCGCGCTGACACAGAGGGTGAGACAACATGGATGATATCATTTGATAATACGGTTATATAAGCTGACATTGTCTCATGTAAATGTGTTATAATGATGGCCTGACATATTTGAAAACTTTTATTTGCAGAGAGTAGCTTGTTGACAGACGCACCTCCCACTCCATCAATGTTCAAGTACAGACCTGCAGTCAACAGCCCTGGGAGGAATCATAATGCACACCAAAACAAGGTATGCTTAAATAGCAAAATGCTCAAAAATTTGTTCGTAGCATCACATTGATATTCACTAATAATTTGATATACTGTATCAAATGGTCACTTTACATAAAGCATATTGCCGTGTATTTATTGCAAATTATGCTAATGATCTGCAACCTCAGCTGAACCTGAAATTGTACAGAGATGGATTGTATTTAATTTGTGGTTAATGCTATGCCCCCTCTTTTTTGTTTTTACTTAAATAAATCATTCAGTGGCCATCGGTTGATCAGTAAGTCTGAGCCAGTGTCATCTGTGTGTGTAAATCCCTGACTGTCTCTGTGTTGGAGTGGCCCTGTCTTTTCCTTCAAGACTGCATTGACTGGAATGTGAACTTGTACTTGTATGTACTTTTGTACAGTAGTTGTACTCCCATGTATGTCTCTACTCAGTCTTTTGGCATGCAGTGCCAGTACATGTTAATACCAGTCAATGTTACCAGTCCAGTAATATGATGAAACACAGCACTGAGCACTTTCTCCCCACCACACCTTTGTTACAATCTGTGGAAAAACAGAGGTTTTGTTTAATGTGACAATCGTGTTACATCGTGTTAGTCCGTGTAACCTCTGCCTCCTCCTGTCTCTCTTTTCTCTGCTCTTGACCCGGGCCTGTCCTGTTGCAGATGATTCGAGGTGAGAGTCTGGACTCTCCATCTTCAACCATCCTTCAGTCCAGTCGTCATCCCAGCTACCGCTCGGAGCCCAGCAGCCTGGACGGGTCCACGGTGGTGGGGGGAGGTGCAGGGGTGCGCAGAGGGGGAGGGGAGAGGGGCGAGGGTCCCGGTGGGGTTTCCGGCTACTCCCTGACTGGGCGCTCCTACACCTCCTACCCATCCTCTCTGGTCCTGTCCACTGGAGGCTCTCACTCTTCCAGCCTACGCTCCGCTCACACTCAACACAACCCTCTGACCACACTTCAGTCCGAGGGCACCACTGACACCAGCTACAAGAGCCTGGCCAATCAGACTCCTCGAAACGGCAGCTTGTCTTACGACAGCCTGCTGACACCCTCCGAGAGCCCCGAGTTTGAGTCCGCCGCCCATGAGCTGTCTCCACAAAAACCTCATGCTCCTTTTCACTTGACCACTGGGCCAGGGCTCAGAGGTCCAGAGGTGGTGTCCCCTGGTAGTCCTCTAAAGGGTTACACATCCCCCTTCCTCTCAGCGCAGATCGCCCAGCAGAGAGAGGGCCAGTTGCTCCAGGGAAACGCCTCTTTCTCCTCCCCACACAGGGCTTACCTGAGAGCGGTCAGCCCCACCCCTCCCTCCTCCACTGGACCTCCAGAGGCCCACCCGCTCATTCAGAGAAACCAGGACTCTTCCTCCAGAGCCCTCCGCTTGCCTTCCTCCTCTTCCTCCTCCCCAGGGGTCCGGTCAATAGAGCCTCCTGTGTCCCCACCACCTCGTGGCTTGTCCCTGGGCAAGTCCCCCTACACAGTGGAGGCGGGGCACCAACACAAGCCCCGCCCCGGGGGAGGAGGGGCTGCAGGGGGGCACCAGGCATCACAGTGAGTACTGACCTGTTACTATCAGTCAGTCTGCTGCTGCTCCTCTAACCTCTGTCTTCTTCCTCCTTGGTCTGTGTCAGCCCTCCTCTTCCTCCCTGATTTGTGTGAGTCTTTGTTCCATAAGATTATAATTTAGACTCTGCAGGTCTATGGATTCTGAATTTGATATAACAGCATGCATGTCTGGCTTGGTGAAAGCATGTCTATCTGTATGTCTGCATATTGTCTTTTAGTGTGATTGTCATTTTTGACTATTATATCATAGCTCATTATGATTATGTTTATAAGATTGACTCAACATCTTTTCTCTGTTTCATTTCTCTCATCCTTTTCCTCCTGACGGTTCTCTAGATCCACCTCTCGCACAGTGACCAACCACACCTCATCCAAACCTGGAGGAGTCAAGAAGGTGACCGGCGTTGGAGGGACCACTTACGAGATTTCGGTTTAAGACTGCATCAAGGCGATTCCCACTTGTTTTGTTTTTTACTGAGCTGGATAATCTTCAGATCAGCGGGCACCTAAACTGGACTGTCTACTGCAGCTGGCTCAGTGTGTCTGGTACTCACTTTATCTTTGGCCACAATGCTGGAAACTTTGGACACTTTTGACAAGATTAGTTTGTGAGCCATAGACTTATCACCACGGCTGGGTACAGATGTTTATGAACATGCTTGGTTCATGCAGTAATTCAATAATTTATGTTTTTCTTTTGTTGGTACATAGCATAGAGTATCAAATGGTTGAGATGAGGACAGCCTTGAAATGGATGTTTGAATTTGAAGAGAAGATTACTGTTGACCATCTTTTTTGTAATACTGTCGTCTTCTGCGTCTGAATGGACCACATTGCGTTTATCTACAAACAATGAAAGAAGAGTCCAACTATCACAGTATCATTTTAGTTTTGTAATTATTTTTTAAAAGATGTTTTATACATGTATGAAATTTGCTTATTGGGTCAAAATGTATGGTGTAAAATGAGAGATTAGAGCGATTTATAATCAATTGCCTGTATAAAATTGATGGCTGCATCAGCCACTAATGAGATTTAGCTGGTATTTTCATCATTCGAGTTATGTTGATATTTTGAACTATTGTGGAAATAGAGCCTAATTTTAAAAACCACAAAGAAATTCAAAATGTCCTTGCAGCACAAGCATCTTTGTGGAATGTACGCTTGCAATGTTGATGCTAGACATTATGCAAAATCTGTTTGGAGCTTTAAAATCATTGTATGTTGTTTAGTGATTTTATTTTGGTCATGACACTAGCTGCATTTTTTTTTGTAAGGCCAGCCAAATATGGTAGTCAGGGGAGGGGCTTATTTATTTGTGGGGGAAAAAATAAATGAACTATGTAAAATATTGGACCTACTTTATATACTCAAAGTATTGATATTTTATTACAATGGCAATAAAATATTAAATTATGCCACTTTAGTTGGGACTGGCCATTTTAGTAATTTCCTTTTTGCCTCTTTTAAGAAATCTGTACCCATTTTATATTTTCTATACTGGTTTTTATTGTACACTTTTTCTGATAAATTATGTTAGTTGTGTTTGATTGCCTTTTTGTTATGTTCTGATCAGGTACAGTTAATTACTGTACCCTCACAATGTTGTTATAAAAGGAAAACTATAGGAAGGGAGCTGGGCATTTCACTTTGTGTTCATTTTAAGCCCATTACAGTGTTTGTCACATCTTTGAGGAGGGGAAGCTTGAAGCACATAAGTATGGGGATGCACCAATATTACATTTCTATGCTGATACTGATATTGCAATTACCAGCCATATGTTTCCTTATGTTTTTAAATAAAGGAAATCATAATAGAAATAACTTTTTAAAATGTATTTACTAATCCATAAATTGGGAGACAAAATGTATAAAAAGGATG
Organism: Philypnodon macrostomus; assembly: GCA_036025475.1. Lineage (NCBI taxonomy): Eukaryota > Metazoa > Chordata > Actinopteri > Gobiiformes > Eleotridae > Philypnodon > Philypnodon macrostomus. The sequence goes on from JAVQKC010015694.1 coordinate 11,138, forward strand.
ACTTGAGACTAGCTTTTTCTCTTTTTTTTTCTATGAATTTCAGTGGCTTCTAAAGTTATTGTTTTTGCCACAGGTACAACAATACAGATAATACCAATACCAGTGTTGAAATGATATATTGGTGCATCGCCACATAAGTATCATTTAAGCCAAATTACTGGGTCTGAAGATTCTTATTAATTCTTCCCTTCCCCTATAGTTTTTGTGAGCATGTACATTTTTTGTTCTGAATGCATATTGGTAAGAATACTGTCCTCTAGTTCTTGTATGGGTGGGCAAAGATGCACCATTAAAGGCAAAAACGGCCATTGTGTGGAAATGAAAGGAAAACAAAATGTGTTAACTTCTTCCTGCTCTGGCCATGGATGTGATCTTTAAACAATAGTAAGTAGTGCATCTGTTTGAAAGAGCGTTAATATTGCAGTTGTTTAATGACTGGGTTTCACAAACATTATGTATTGAGTACATGTCCAAAAATGGCCTTATGGAATTTTAAATGATGTCTCAAAATAAAAAAAGGTCACACTGATTCCAAAAATGAATCTGGGATATTATATTAACATTTTTTATTATATTTTGTGCTCTGAAATACTGGTTTTGAAAAAGACAAACCGGTAAATGAAATAAAGGTATTACATTCAATCAAATGCTGGTAGAAAAAAATGACAAGTTGGCAACAAATAAATATTTTACAAACCGCTGTAACTTACATTTTGAAATAAATGTTCATTGCATGTTTTCATAAACTGTATCTTGTGGTGGAGTCTAGCAGCTGAGCCATACACTTTTGTATTAGCTTCTTTCCAACATTGTTAGAAGGCACAGAGAAGACCTCTCATTTTCTATATTGTTCGTTCCACAGGATACAACTCTCCAGGGTGACCCGATCATAGATGAACAGATGTGGGACATAAAATATTCTAAAGTGGCACAAAGCAGCTGGACAAATGTATTAAAACAGTAATAAATTAAAACGTATTGTCAGTCAGCGTGGGCACATATTGTCGGTTTCTTCTGAAGTTGTTTGTTGGATGCTCAGAGACCATTTCTAATGAAACATTAACTATTGTCTACCCTACAGTTTTATGAACGTGGAGTAAAATGATCAAATAATCAATGACTGTAGAAATGAAATGTTTGTGGGACAGCTGGAATTGAGCTGAAAATCCTGAGCAATCAATACAAAGTGGGATATCTATCTATCTTGTCACCCTAAATACAGCATAATTCATTCCAAATGTACTTCCATACTACCCATGTTACTTGTCTTTCTTGCTCTCTAAACTCTGGTCCAGATCGTCTGCTTCCACCTGAGGCTCGTTGCTGTCCTCTTGTGGCTGAGAATCGACCTGCTCGTCCTCCTTCAAGCCACGGCTTTTGTTGAGCTTTTTGGATTTTTGGAAGATCTCATTTAGGTTAAATTCTCTGATGATGTTTTCCTGAGAGTTAAAGCAAAAATAAGACATATGTAGGCACCCATCACTTTGCAATAAATAAATGACCTGTACATTTGCACAGAACACACCTCATTGAAAGTCCATGATACTGCTCTGCCTTTGCTGTAAACCATGGGGCGTCTCATCATTTCCCGACCTCCTTGGAACAGCACCAGTGTTGGAAGCTGCTTTGCCAATGGTGATGTGCTTACCCTGTACCTGTTTAAAAAAGCACTTTTGTAAATATAGCTCAATCAGGCAAAACATTATGACCACCTGCCTACATGCTTGTCTGTTGGATTAAACCATACGGGCTTTCTGCTAGCTACTGACCACTGCAGACTGGAAACACCTACAAGAGCAGTAGTTTTGGATTTGCTCTGAATCAGGCATCTAGCCATCATAAATTGGCCCTTATCAAACTTGTGTAAACTCTGATATTTTTCCTACTGGTACCTACTGTATCTAACTCTAACAGCTGTCATAATAATAATAATAATCTGTGGTTTTCACTGCACCTGTAAGTGTCATAATGTTATGCCTGTTGTTGTTGTTGTTGTTGTTGTTGTTTGTGTATGTTCTCATATTAAGTGCAATTAAAACAACTTACTTCTCAGACACTTCTCCATATCGACCAACGTCCACTTTACCAAACCGTAGTCCAGCACAGTTGTATCTGTTGCATACACAAAATGATTGACTACCAACAATAGCTTCTGATCAATAGTTGTCAAGAGAGTGAATATATAGGTGGCTAATACATCTAAACTGTAAAAATGTGTTCATACTTGAGGGAAAGGTCGGCAAACACTGGAGCAAAGGACTGGCAATCAGACGACCAGTTTGCATAGAATTCAACAATCCATGTGACGCGACTGTCACACTGAAGCGTCTCCTAAAGAATAAATAATAATAATAATAATACATTTTATTTATAAAGTGCTTTTCTTGACACTCAAAGACACTGTACAAAGTTAAAACAACAATAAACAAACAATAAAACAATCAAAAGTCAAAAGTAATCTAATAATAATACATAATAACATAATCTCTTGCCATTTTAGATTTGAACTATGTAACACTTACGTCTATGGTCTTATCACTGAAGTATTTAATGTACTCAGGTCCCATGTAGAGCGGTGGCTTACAGGTCATGACAAATGCTGTGGGATGCAGAAAAAAACACAATGTCATAACTTAAATCAACAAGTCAATACATTTAAACCATCTTAATTTTTAGCATACAAGTATTTAAGCACTAACAAAATAGTTATAATGCAATAATTAGACAAGAAACTATTTTCCCTATGTATATCACAGAAAGCATTTTGCCTCCCCTGGCCTCTACAGACTACAATAGTAGTAAAACTCGACTACTATTGGTCAAAGTGGTAACCCACAAAGTCTGAATTGATATTTATTGTAGAGGCCAGGGGAGGGACTAAAGTAAAATTATAATCATGGAACAGATAAAGCATTTTTTTTATATAACATGTTTTATTTTAGACTCTACCAAACACTTTACTCACTTTACTAACATATTAAGTTGTAGAAATTGAGATGTGTTTTTATGGCACACTTACCAACACACAATGCAATATAGAGGATGCCTAGTCGGAGGTCCAGTCTGAAGAAGAGGATGACATTGGCCACTTTACTGAAGAGGAAGATGTTGCCAATGTGCTGCTCCAGAGTGACTGAGAAAGAACAGAGGAGATTAGTATCAGTACACGTTCACACAAGGTCAAATGATGGGGTGAAATGTGTGTTTACACAACAATAGTAATTAGGTTTTTAGTCAGGCATTAAGTATTGTGGCCTCGTCCAGATACTTTTGGGGTTAACATTTAACAAGTTCCTGTTTGGATTTACTATAATGTCTCAATCTCAAATTGTGGTGCAGGTGCCACTGGTGGTACGCAGGCTCTTTCTAGTGGTACTTAGAGGTCTTTTGCAGCTGTTGTTCTGTTTTATTTTGATTAAGGGCCAGTATGGTTCTGGTTTAAGTCTTTCTCTGAATTATAATTGAATGTGTTGATATAGACATTTAACTCAACCCACCCTTTGTTACATTGAACAATACAGTAATTAACTCCCTACACCTCTGAGGCTGTGAAAACAACCCCCTGATCTGGTGCATATTATCAGGCGTCATTGTTTAAAGTGTAAACAAACACATACCGAGTCACAAAAACAATAAAGTTTACATGTAGACAAATGTGTGATTGTTGAAATAGGTTTACTTACTGGCTCTTCTGTTTTTCATCATCACAATCGCACTGAGAAACATGAGGATCTCCAACTCTCGCTGGAAAAAAAGATAAATATTAAGTAGACTTAATAAGCTAGTAATATACAGTACTGTGCAAATGTGTAGGCGTGTTAATGTAATAGCAATGATTTTAAAAATGAGTGTTGATGTTGTCTCTTGTCACAAAATGCAAAGTCAGCTAGGAATTCATAATTTTTTGAGTGGGTCTGAATCACCATCTAGATCTAGGTTTTTACAATTTATCTTTTTTTTTTTTTTTTTTTTAACTATAAAAAAACTACATTAATCAGACATTTTAACGCCATTCACAGCAACATTATTCAGCCTGCCTAAATGATATGCACTACGAATGCAGTAATAAAGAATCTGAATGCAACAATTGAAGTAACGCCATAAATAGCAGCAACCCTACCCCAACTACACCCAGTCAACTTACCCAGTCAAAGTCGCACGAGTTGCCGTCCTCTCGTTGAGAAGCCAGGTGCTCGCAGAGACCGGGTGCTTTTCGTACGACAAGAAATGCTAATGTCATAAGAAAAGATATAACATAGTACGGTTTTAGTAGCCATTTGTAAATTTGTGGTAAATGGTATAAAAACGCGCAAAGTCCTGTGATCAGGCCCATGCTTGCAGACGCAGATGGTCCAAAGAGAGAAATGACAGCTGAAGTAATACTAGAGCCAGAGGTTGTAGTTCGGTCAACTGCGCATGCGCTAAAGACAACTTCGCCTGTTTTATTGGATCAATGCGCTTGCCGTAGTTCAGGCGCGTAAAGCAAAACAAAATAAACGATGGAGAAAAACGAGCAACAAAACGAGGAGTTGGGCAAAGAATGTGATAATGTAGCACCTGCGGAAGAGAAAACGAGCGAAACAACTCAACAGAAGACCAGTAAAAAGTCCAAATCTATATCAGAAAGTCGGTCGTCGTCGTCGGATGAAGCAGAAGGTCGGTGGAGTAGGCTAAATCTTTTCGAGAAAGTGATGCAGAAAAGTTTGGAGAAGTTCATCGAACATGCCAGGTAAAATAAAACCACGCTTTCCCTAACCAAGGACAAAACCGGTCTAAACAAACCAACCAAAAATGATCAGGGCTATACCAGGTCAAATTTATACCTTCTCTAAATAGAGTCCAGACTTGTGCAACCAGTGGTATTTTTATCCAATGAAAATATTTTTGTGCAATCAAAACGCATATAATGTACAGTACATGACCTATAGTGACTGCAGCTTGACACTAAATTAAACAAACCAAGTCACATGATAGTCCCTGTGGTGTGACATGACATATGATAACAAAGCAATTTATGAGAAATAATAGAAATATGTTTAATGGTGCTGGTGCTGTTTACAGATTTTTCACAGTGCTTTTACCTCCAGTTTTAACAGATTCACCAGCACTTTCCGCCCACTATACAAGAAAAACCCACAACGTATGGAGAACATTTACAAGCAGTTTATAGAAGAGCTGCGGGGAGCTATTCAGGTACTGTGTGTGGCATAACTACACCATACTACCACACAAATGCAGAATGTTTTAATAACTCGGCTTGTATATTATGTGTTTTGTAGGATGACATCAGCAGATTGATTGAAGAAGGAAAGTTCGAGGCCAAACTCAATGAACTGGACAAACTAGAGAGTGCTGCTAAGAACATTACTGACCCTGCATGGTAAGCATAACCCTAGATAATATTCAGCAGTTTAAATACCATTTAGACAAAACCAGGAATAAATGAAGGCATTATGCAGAAAAATCACTAAATAATGCCAAAACTAGAACCATAGCTATCCTGGAAAACTTAAAAATTAAACCAGATCTAAACTGTAAATAAACCAGAACTGTCCACACATATATCACCACCCATCACATATTGTTCTAGTCTAAAGTTGAGTTAAGTCTACATAACTTTCTTTTCATTCAGGCGACCTTCTGGTGCACCCGAGCAAGATTTTTGCAGCTTTTTGATGCCATACTATCAGAAACAGGAAGCTTACTTGCGACTGGAGCTCAAAAAGATCCAAGCTGAAAACGCTGCCCTGGCACAAAAGGTCCTGGCAGGCAGAGAGAGTATTTCTCAAAGTGAACATCGTATTTCAGAGACTGTGGAAAACTGGAAGGTAGGAATGAAATGTTGCTTAACTGACTACTAGAGTGTTTTGTTTGATGATGATGATAATAATAATAACAATAGTAGTAATAATAATAATAATAATAATAATAATAATAATAATAATGTATCATACTTGTATAGCGCTTTTTAGGACACTCTTTTTAGGATGCTTTACATTTACATTATTCGTTTATACCATACACTGGTGCCCTGGGGCAGTCTGACCACCACCAAACACCAATTATACAACCACATTCATTCAGAACCAGCACATATACGTCCTAGCTCAAATACAACCACATATTCATTCAGTAATAATTCTACATTAACACTTAACATTTCTTTCATTTTAGGCCTCTGTCATCGAATTTGAAAAGCTGGCATCCACTGTCTACTCTGCGGATGTCTTTGATGTATAAACTGCACAATGTATGTTTTGTTTGTATATATGCCTTTGTTTTGGAATTGTTTTCATATTAAACTAAATGTGATTGTCAGAACTGTCTTTTTTTCTTCACTACAATCAAGGCATACATTGTATTGTTACTATCTTGCGAAACGGTTAAACTATAATACTTCGTTTAGAGAGAGCCACAGGGGTATTTTTGTACACTATAAAAATGTTTATTAGTATTGTTTTTTTTTTTGTTTTTAGGATTCATCAAGGCTTGAAATGTACACAAAGTTCAACTAGAACATTCATCGTGATTTTTTTAGATCCGTTTGGTCAATTGCATATTTTTTTTATAGGACGACAGTTTGATATTCAGATGCGTTTTGTTTATTTTGTACGGAGCATGCGCAGATCACAGAGACGGTCGATGATGCCACAAAGAAGCGACAGAGCAACAGCAGCGGTGCGTTTATACATTTTTAGCAGAATATAAACTGCCGGGACCTTTTGTTGTAACCGCATTTTTGTGTTAGATATGACGGAAATGTTTTCAACTCTGTTCGGGCAAAGTGAAGCTCAGGGACCGCCGGGCTCCTCGGCTCTGGGTTTTGGACCGGGGAAGCCTCCGCCGCCCCTTCCGCAAAACCAGGTGTCTATGGCGGGTCAGCTGCCACCACAGCTCGGGGATGAAGGGCCTGTTCTAAGAAAACCAGGAGCCTCCAATGAGCCCTTCTATTTACTACGGGATTTACCTGGTAATGTAATACTCCAATTGACTGGGTACCAAATATACAATGGGAATGTTGGGTTTACTTGAAAATTTTATTAAAAGAGCTACCAAATGTTTATGCAACCATTGTATAAACAAATGCTAGCAAACATCGATCATTAAGCCATACAGTTGGTTCATGCAATTTTTTTGTCTGTATAGTTGAGTAGATATGATTTAGTAAGCAGCTATTTGTCACTTTTAGTAATGATAATCTCCAAGGTATGCAGTGAGCAGGGTGATGTTTTAACGTCCCTCAAAAGCATGTTTATAGTTTAATTGTTAAGTTGTATTGTTTGCATATTCTAGTAAGTTTTTGGTTTGTTTTTTTCCTTGTCAGTTGGAAATGAATTAACGGGAAACACAAATCTCATCACGCACTACAACCTGGAGCACGCATACAACAAATTCTGTGGCAAAAAGGTGAAGGAAAAGCTCAGCAACTTTTTACCAGAGTTACCAGGTAAGATACATACACTGTAATTTACTATTGCAGGCATGTTTTAGATGCGGTTTGGGCAGCGTCATGTGGGACATTTCATTTGCAGTTTGCAATTTTTACCCAGAATCTTTGTGTTTATTATATATGTGTTTATCATCAATAAAAGGTTAGCGTTTCCCTTTAAAACGTTTAAATATCTAAAGTAGACTTACAGAAATGCTATATGCACCGATGTTGATTGTAGTGAGTTTAGAGTGGGGTTGCAATCTGCACTGTTGCCACCAGATGCTGCTCAAGTCTTTCAAAACGCGATTAGTCCAATAATGACTTTCATGTACGTTGTTATTAATTATTAAAAACAAATACTTTGTCTTTAATTGATTAAAAAATAAATTATTCTCCAAAGCTCACATTGTAACACAGATAAACATGCAATGTTAAGACTCATTTCACTAAAGTAGTAAAAGAATGTCAATATTTTTGTCTTGTCTTTTGCAGGTATGATTGACTGTCCAGGCACACAAGATGGCAGCTCTTTGCGATCTTTGATTGATAAACCACCAGTGTGTGGGAACTCTTTCAGCCCACTGACCGGAGCACTGCTCACAGGCTTCCGACTGCACACAGGACCGGTACTGACAGAAAACCACCAAGATTAAGATTAAATTAAAATGGGCAAAATCTAACCAGAAAATTAACTTTAATTAAATGTATGCCCTTTTTTGCAGCTTCCAGAACAGTATCGCCTAATGCACATACAGCCGCCAAAGAAGAAGAGCAAACACAAGCACAAACATCACAGATTACAGGATCCAATACCACAAGGTAAGATGCTTTATAATAAACTTAAAATTAGTACATATTTGCCTAACATTTACATCCAAGGGGAAGAAGAGTCACATTGTAATGGCCTCCCTTTTCACACTATAGAAACTCCTTCAGACTCTGATCCTAAAAAGAAGAAAAAGAAACGAGATGATGATCCTGATCGCAAGAAAAAGAAGAAAGATAAGAAAAAGAAAAAGGTATTTTCTAAGACCGACCGTATACCTACGACCGACCGTATACCCAAGGCTCCCTGTGAGGAGCTTTCCTGCATGAGATGAAAAAAGTGCAAATGCAAAGATTTCTGTTTAAGTGTAAATTCATAAAATACCAACAGCCCAGAAAAAAGTTACATTTCTTTATTTTGTGTTTCTAGAACCGCCACAGCCCGGACCACCCTGGCCTCACAGGGTCACAGCCGAACAGCAGCAGTCTGAGATAAAGCCCACAGCTGTACATATGTATGAAAGTGTTTTATAAGAGTATGTGTGTGTTTTACAGATAAATGTATTATAAATACAAGGGATGCATTGTACTAAAGCCAAGTTTGCATGTATGTGTGAAGAGTGAGTGAATGTGGCTCAGGTGGCTCAAAGGAAACAGAAACAGAGACACAAATCAGCAGTGTGGTGTGACTGAGCAGGCCCTATCTATGTCCCCTTGGATTTTGTTGTAACAGTTTTGACCGAAATGGCAAAATAAAATTACCTTTGGTTATCACTTTTACTTCTATGATTATATACATTTTGTTTCACTTAAATATTATCTGTACCGTTGACAGAAACAGACATTTTCAGGCAGATGTTTATTTTTACAAACACAGTTTCAACAATAAGAAAGAGAAGAATCAAACAATCTTGTATTAAATCTACACCAAAGATTTAGCTGTAGATTTTTTTTTCAAGATCTAGTCAGATACACTTAAATTCCACACAAATAATGTATTATGCGGAAAAGGCATTGAAATGTTGGTCTTTGACCAGTGTGACTTTTTTGTCACACTGTTGACCAGTAGTGTTGACCTTAAGTTAAAACTGGCTCATGAAATACATAAAACCAAAATGACTAATAGATATTTCTTCAGTTTATAAAGCAATATATGCAAAATCAATTTTACCAGCAGCAAAAACATTTAAGACACCTAACAGTAGGCACTAAAAGCAAATACGCCTGAAATGAGAAACTTTGCTATTTACAAAAAGCACATTGCTATTAAAAAAAGACACACAAGCAGAACAAAAGCAGAAATCAGTTCATCTTTGATCATATTTTATCTACAAAGGCACATTCGCTTTTTCCCCCAAAACAAATGTTTCCCTTTTAATGCTAACAACACTTATATACGTAAAAACACATTTCTGTGCATAAAGGAATAGTCTTTTGATGCACTCTGTTTTTAATATCAGTCACATTTCATGTTAGTGAGTTTCCTCATATTTTGTTCTGTCCATTAAAAATAGGAAAATCCAAAAGCTAAATTTGATGGGTTGAAAAAGAGACAGTACAAGAATAAAAAGGAGGTAGATGTGGTGTATTCAACCAGGCTATATGTGTGTTTGCAGCTAATATGGGCTCAAAATCATGCAAATCTTTGTCAGATGCTTTGTTTTTGGTTAATGTTTGGCTTACCATACATTACCATAGAAGCGGTATCACGCTCAAAACTTTACTTCTGCACACACAAAACATCAATTAATATAACTCAGCATATTTTATATAATTATTACATTGAGATATCTTTGGTTTTTACGCAGTGTTTGATAAAAAATAAACTACATTTTCAAGTACCGTGAGCTCCATTGTTTGACACAAAGGCCGCACTAGGATGAGTGAAATCTATGGCTTTAAAATCTGGCTAATTTGGCTATTGGACCCAATATAAAATAAATATTACATGCTCACAGCAATGTGTTTCAACAACTCACAGTGCAGCAAATAAGAGCAATGTTGTTCCAAAAGATGACACACACTAAAAGACTGGGAGAGTATAACAGGCACATTGAGAACATCCTAATTTTAAAATTTTATATAGGGCTGGGCGATACACTATATCATGTCAAATACTGTTTTTATTATGTGACTTTTCAATACATGTTCTACATAAATATACATGTATTTTTTGCATGAATAGATTTTATAATACAACTTCTTCACTGTATGTTTTTTTTTGCTCCAGTATGACACAATATAAAAATTTATAATTTCTTCATCGTCATATCGCCCAGCCCTAGTATTTTCCATTGTTTGATTATATGAAGAGTTCTCTAAGCGTCCAGAGCAGGGAGGCCATTACTGTGGGGTTTGTGGCCATTGGCTGCTGTGTGGGTCAAAGCCTGCATCTCTTGATCTGCCTGTTTGTCTCTCGCCTCTTTCTCCTTCAACAAATGTCGTCGGTGGTAAAACAGGTATCCCGGCAACAGGAACCCGGCCAATGAGAAGAGCAACAAGCCCAGGTTAATCTGAAAAATAAAAGATGACAATGATGAAGTTTTCAGACCATCTTAGTTTCTGTAATCTGCATACATAAAAAGAGATTAATGCAGAAGAAATAACCGGAAGTAAAAGTAAGAACCAAAAAGCAACTAAACCAGTACTTGACCAGGTCTAATATAGGTCTGAACCAGGTCTAAACCAATACTACAGCTAAGTCTAAAAAAACAGAAATATTTATTGGTTGCTTTATGACTCCACAGACTCCATTAGAAGTAATCCACATACTATCAGTTAGGGCTGTGCAATTAAAAGAATTTCAATTTCAATTATTGCTCAATTACAAAAAATAAACAATTGAGAAAAAAACAATCAATAAGCCCTGGACTTTTTTTGTATAGTGTCATACAGATGAGGCTACAATACAATATCTAACAATATCTAATCTAAAGTTGATGGCTTGAGCTAAAGTTAAAAAAGATATATTAAATTAATTTCTTTAGTTAAGATTGATAGATAAAAAATTAAATAATCCAATAAATAACAAGCATATATCCTCACCCATTGAATAATCATAAAATAATGGTGATTTCAATTATGACCAAAATTATTATCATAATAGCCCGACTATCAGTGGTCCCTGTAAGACCATTTGAGAAACCTTAGTTTAAAAGAATGGGTGTGATACAAACTGTAAACTCTATTAATATTATCATCTTAATACAATCCCTGGATACTAAGACAGCTGTGCTTACCCAGTAGGGGTTTCCATTCAGTGGCCCGACCATAGCAATGAAGAGTGGCTGCTGCAGCAGAGCAATCACTGCACTGATCATGGACTGTAGACCGGTCAGTGTCCCGAAATGGTTGGAGGGATATCTGTGAAAAAATATTAGGGTTTAAACACAACTCAAATACTACTCAAACTATATAATCATACAGCCCATGTCCCATGTAATAAGTACAGTGTGTGTTTCCATATAACATGATTAATTAGATAACCTGGCTGTCCAGGCATTGCTGTTTTGTGGTTGTGCCTCCTATATTTGTTGAAGCATATGGTTGCCTTTATCACTTTGTAAATGCTAAGTGTTATAAGGTGTTTTATGACATTTACAGAGGTTCAGTCGTTTTTATTTCTTACTATTTTATTAAATCGACTGTTTAATTAACGATGTAAAAACATGACTTTTTTAACCCCACTCCTAGACTACATAATTTAATATACACTCCATGGCCACTTAGAGATTGTACCTATTAAACTGACCAGATTTGTGGTCAGTGTGTGACTGGCTGTATATAATACACAGAGAACTCACGTCTGCTGGCCTTTTTTGCATTTTTTGTTGCTAAAGTCCATCAGAGTCAAGGTTTGATATTTTGTACATTCAGAAATGGCCTTCAGCAGATGTTTTGAGGTTGTTCACTGAATTACACCTAAGTTATTTTAGGTCCCTTTCTTCTCTATTCTGATGCTCGATTTGATGTCTGAATGCAGTTGTTGTCATGTGATTGGCTGATTAGCTAGTTGGACTCTACTGCAGTAATGGGCAGGTGAATAAGTGTGCCTAATAAATTGAGTGAGTGGTGTTGCACTTACACAGCAGCGTAGAGGCCTCCACAACACGAGTGAATGAATCCTCGGACCATAGTGTGGAGAACAAAAGTCAGGATCTACAAGAAATGAACAGGTTTTAGTGAATACATTTACAGAAATAAGACTTAGTTGTTATGTGTGTATCGTACTTGGAGAGGCAGGTTGTCAATGAGGCAGCAGAACCCAAAAGCCATCAGCAGGACGTTAGTGATTATAAATGCTCTCATGGCGTTGGTGATTTTCTGGATCTTGCGGTCTCTCTTTGGTCCATTGCTTTGTCTGAAGAGAAAACACAATACAGTATGGTATTAGCCTGGCCACCTGCAACTAATCATTTTCCTGTTCTATACAAAGATGTTAGTCTGGCCTTTTGTTGACTGCATTCAATTTTAAGGGCGGAGTTTATCGATGTATAGTGAACTGATCAGAGACTCCAGACATGGTGCTTAAAAGCCCCACATGGCCACACATAGCTTGTTGTTTACAAGGAAGTCACGTTAGTAAAGTTTGTATATGACACGGCCAACAAAACACACTCCACTGCAGCTCAGAACATATACAAAAAGCATTCATTCATCCATCTTTCTAAAGTATCTAAAGCTTATTTCTGTTATTGGTTGATTGACGCCTATCCTAGCAACTCTAGGCCTTAGGAGGGGTACACTTTTGGCAATGACCACTTAGTTGCAGGGCTGACACTCACAGTTATTCACTAGGGGCATTTATCCCAATACATGTCTTTGGAGTGTGAAGCTGCAGTACTTGGTGGGAATCAGCAGTAACACAGCGAGAACATGCAGACTCCACTCAACATGATACTGTTAAATGATTGCATTAACACATTAGATGTACAATATATACCTCTTCTCAGCTGAATCACTTTCATCCGCACATTCTTTCATCTTCCAGTCCATAATGTAACCAATCAGCGGACACGTGACCAGACAGAGCAGCTGCAGGGTGCCAAAAATGGACGAGTAGAAATTCACTAAAAAAGAAAATGATATGGGTTATAACGTCTTTCTTTTCTTACATCTTTGTCTCTTCAGGCTAGTCCCAAAAACATGCAATGATGCTGAGAACAGGTTTATGGAGCTAAACCAGGTGAAGATACAGTACAAATCCTGATTCCAGACACATTTGCAAATCCACACCAAAAGTAAATGTTAATAATTTTTAAATCATTACTACTTTACTGTATTTCTTACTTGTCTAACATTTGCACAGAGAGAAATTAATTCACCTATGGTCATTTTTTGATAAATCAAACAGGGTAACAATGCCACCAAAGACAAGGAAAGGAATTGTATGCTCACCTTTTTGTTCTGCCTCAGTTACTAGCTCTTCAGATGCTGAAAAAAATAAATGTTTATAAATACATGGTTAAAAATTCATATCTTATCATTTTGTGCATGTTATTATCCTGGTTGATTTGACACTTACGATGTTCCTCTCCGTGAGTTACCATGAACTCCAGCATCTTATTCATTGCTCCCATGAAGAAAATGATGCGTAGTTGTGACATGCCCATCGTCACCAGACTCCAGAGGAAGATGGGGGAGAAGACAGACCGACGGAAGGCAACTTTTTCTGACAGAAGAAATTCACTTTTAAGTACATTGGGTATTATATTTGTATTTAAGTCTTCATATATCATAGTGTGTGAACTTACTGCTTGCAGCTTCAGGATTCGTGGGCAGTTTCTCCGCTGAATGGTGGTTGACACCTCCATTTTTCTCCTGTAGTTTCTTTTCAGCGGCCTTCTTGTCTGATGGGGGCAGCGCCTCCATTGTGAGAATCTTGCTGTTGATCACAAAAATATAAACACTTAATACATTGAGTGTTTAAAATACAGATGAGAGTAGAAAGAGAGACAAAACATACCTATAGTCCACTTCGTCAGGTGTTGGGAAACCTTCTTTGGGCCAATTCAAGAAACAATTGAAAAAGACAAAAGCGGCGAGCCCTGCCCACACCCACATGATCACTTGGAAGGACACATGTGCATCATAGATCAGCTACAGGGAAATAAAAGTGGTATTTTATTGTTAAACATTGCATTCTTCTTTTAGTGTTGTTTAAGTATAGTTTAAGTAAAAAATCGAATGCTTTTCCGAGCTATTTTTTATGGCATGTCAGTAGTATTATTGCATAGTAGTATATATATTACCTTTACTCCAGGGAACGTGACAGCAGAAGATGCATAAGAGCCAATCATCAGAGACATGATTGTAGAGCTGAGGGACCCAAACATGTTAGGAAGCTGTAAACAGAAAAAAAAAATAAGTTAAGATAATGTTAATAAAAGTCCATATATCAATATACAGTCCACAATCGTATAAACCAGTGGTTCTAAAACAGCAGTAAAGGTACCACTGGTGGTACTCGGGCTCTTTTGGGTGGAGTTCATCTGCAGTTTAAGCCTTGACTTGAGTTAGTTTAGTCTGGATTTAGTTCTGTATAGTCCTCTATATTTATGTCTGGTTTAGACTAATTTTGTCATACCCCATTTAGACCTAGTTTAGTCCTAGTGTTAGTGGTTTATACCTGATTTAGACCTGGTGTACTGCTGATCTTGATGATTCAAGCTACTTTAAATTCAATAAAACAGTACTCAGAAAGCCAAATAGTATCTTTGATAGTTGATTTGAAATGTTTAGGAACCACTAGAAATAAAACCATAATGTAAATGTCCACGAGGGGGCAGTCTGTCCTCACCTCCAGAACAATAGGTCGCGCTCGCTTAAAAACCTGAGCTGTTGCATCCCACAGAGCCTGCACTCATTAACCCTCCTCTCTCACAGAAAGGCCGCTTCATTAAACAAATATTAGTTTCCATGTTGTGACGAACAATGTCATGACCCAGTTTTTACTGTGACCTCAAAGTTCAAACCCGCTTTACTTAACCACAAAACCACACTCATTATTACCATTTCAGCAAATTCTGAGATTAAAAACGCGAAAGCCGATCTGTGCTGTGTGAACTCGACTAGACATTACCCAAGGCAAAGGTGACAAAAGAAA
Organism: Philypnodon macrostomus; assembly: GCA_036025475.1. Classification (NCBI taxonomy): domain Eukaryota; kingdom Metazoa; phylum Chordata; class Actinopteri; order Gobiiformes; family Eleotridae; genus Philypnodon; species Philypnodon macrostomus. The sequence goes on from JAVQKC010015694.1 coordinate 26,440, forward strand.
CTGGGCACCAGGCACTAACTACAACATATATTAGGTCAGCATCTTTACTGTAGTAAGAAGCTTAACCTTAACACAATGACTATTTGTGTAGACAGTACATATATAATAAAAGTCCTAAATGGGTCATTCCTGAATATAAAATCACATGTGTCGGATTGTGTTATGCAAGCTCTTATAGCAGACATCTCATCTCTTTAGGTGACTTAAATCCCCCCTTAATTTATAGAGCTTATTGGCTGCAATAACTGGAAACTGGAAGCAAAAAAGGAAAATGTGAACAAAATGATCCAAACATGACTTTTAAATCAATATTGACAGCCACATTTGTGCAGTACTGCCTTCTGACTTCAGCTAAAATTAAAGATTGAATGTACCAGTCAAAATTGACATGAGAGTGCTTTGGCTGGTATAGAAAAGGCTGTGGTGACAGTGAGGAAGAACGAACGCTTCTACAAGCACAATTTCTAAGAATCTAATATTTCACAGATGGTCTCTGACAATGCCGTACAGTGGACTCCTCTGCATAAGTGTCTATATGATGCTAAAGCAAAGGCATTCCTGTGATGTGAAATGTCAGTTTACATTCAGATGGCAAACCTCTACAGCCGCAGTGCATATGTACAGTGTGTATGGAGCCAGCAGCAGGTGTTATTCTCATGACTGTGTTTCTAACCGTGCTCATAAAATACATATTTCACACATAGATATGCAACACATGTTATGGATGCTAATGTTAACATAGGGATGCGGACTGTGGCATGCAACTGTACGGGGGCCCACGGGGGTCAAGTCAGTGAAGCACAGAGAAATTATTTTTTGTCACTTGTCACTTTGGATCAGTCGAGGCTTTGCTCCTGCTGTGCTCACTCACTCGGGAGTTGTAAGACTTTAATTAAGTTAATCACTAAATGAATGGGCCAAATTATGTAATATTGAACACTTTGTACCTTAGCTAAACTTCAAAGAAGGAGTCATGAGGTCATGCACACGGACATGAATAAAAGTAAAGGTTGGAAAGTTTCGGCGGAAAGTCATTTTCGATTTGTCTCAAGTGCGTGCAGCTGCATTCTCTGTGGAGCTCAGAGCAAGAAACACTAAACCAGCCTCCTTCACAATACCTCAGCTCTGATTCCCTTTTACATTATACATTGAACATGGATTTTGTGTCTCAACAAACCTATACAACACAGATTTCTCAATTTAGTTGTGACACAATTGTTTGGAACTATTTTTAGAAACTATTTTATGTAACCTGAAAAATATTTGCAACTGTACGTAAGTTTGTGAGAGCTAGACAAGCTACTATCCCACATTCTGCGCATACTTCCTTTCAGGGAAGTTATGCAAATAATCATTTACAGTAAATTATGTAAAACTTCCCATACAAACTATAATTAACAACAAATATGAGCTATTATATTATATATATATATATTATTATTTGGAAAACTAGGGTGGTGAAACGAAAAAGGATCAACAGGCTGGTTACTTTTCATCACTGTTCTCCGGGTGAAGGTCAGCTAAATCAATTATAAGTGAAGAAATGTATTAACTTTGAGTAACCTCTAAATTTCACGTTACATTTGACACTGATGGCAACAATCAATGGTTCTGTTTTGATGTTGCTGACATATAATGTTTAATGTTAGGGTGTGCTAGAACTGTATGAGCTATTAAAAACTAAATTAATTATATTCTTGTACGTCACACAACAGGGAAGTCAATTAGTGACTCAACTCTTTGTAATCCATTTCTGTTTGAGTTCTGTTTTTATGGTCTGCAATTATTCTTTCTTGAAAAACTTGGCTAAATAACTATAACAATACAAAGTTAAGTAAACAAAGGGGGTTATGTGACCATTAATGTTTTAGGTAGAGGTGAGGGGGCGGGACTTTCTAGAGGGTGTGTGACCAACCAAAATCTGTCATTGGTGGAAACACAAATAGAGCAGCAGTTTCCATTCGGGACAAGCCATGTGCAAATGGAAACACGCTCATGCTGTACCTACGAAAAGTAAATACTTGGCAGGACACAAGAGGGGAGACTATAAAACACAGTTGATAATATTGGTGCCAGCTGACACATCACACGCAACACCACATGCCTGATAGACATGTAAATAAACAGAGCTCCTAGTCCCAGGACACTGTTTCTTCAGCTGAGAGAGAGCTACCAAAACCTAGGATCAGCATGTCTACTACAAGTTCTTAGAAAACTAGACAGAAAAGTTATGTTAAAGTTAACATATCTTATTCTCATTAAAAAATTCAATAATATTAAAGGGGCCATATAACAAGTTTTTAAGCTCTCTCTCTCTCTCTCTCTCTTTTAGGTAAGACTTTTAAGCCATTCATTATAGATTTAATTCAAAATTCCCTTCCTATTTGCTTCTTGTTTCAGCAGTAAGTGAGTTGTACGATACAGTATATGGACATAACATTAGTGACAGCCTTGACGGTTTGAAGCATATACTTACAAATTCCTCAGCAACATGCCTAGACTGCAGAGAAAGCGACCTGACCCCATTTGTTCAAGGATCAGCAGGTTCTTGGAAAACCAATGTTATGCAACCTTAGCATATATACATCTTACAGTGCACTTCACATCTACTACCACTGTACTGTAAATCATACAAGCAGGTGAAAAATCTTGATCAGATTCTGCACAGGTTATTACCTCCGCCAAGGAGGTAATGATTTTGGTTGCGTTTGTGTGTGTGTGTGTGTGTGCGTGTCTGTTAGCGACTTTACGCTAAAACTACTGAATGGATTTAGATGACATTTTCAGGGATGGTCAGGAAATCTTATCACTTCTTCCTTGTGTCATTACACAAGGAAGAAGTGATAAGATTTGGGACTGATCTGGATCACCGTCTGGATCCTGGGTTTTTTCAAATAATTTCTTCTTCACTTGAATGGGACAGACATCTGAGCCTGACAACAGTTTCACTAACTAATCTCTGCCGCCATCTCATGGACATTTTACCATTTTGAAGCCAAGGTTGCAGTGCTGCAACATCCAATTAAAAATTTTCCCTACCTTTTCAGCTTCTTGCTAGATTACATTGTTTAAATAGGCTATTATTGTTGTTTCTGTGGTTTTGATAACCTCTCATTGTATTAAGATGATCTGAATGATTAATAGAAACAAAGAAAGATAAATCACTATTTTGTCATATTTTCTGGAGGGGTGTCCAGTCCCACAGAAGGTTCTATTTAGAACAGCTTTTTTAGGTGTGCATATAGAGGGGAAATCAGCTACCTTGGCAGAGGTCTGCACTCCCCGAGTGCTTTCTTGTTGGTTATTCAATGGGATTCACTGATTGAGTTTCTCACCGTTAGAGAAGTGAAGGTCAAACAGATGCCTCCAAAGCCGTTTAGAGACAGAGCTAAAAAGATGAGAGCTGACAACTCTGCAAAAAAACAAACAAACAAAGAAGAATAGATTAATATTAATACAAATTGTTATTTTATATATTCATGGTTATATAGATAAGACATTTCTTCACATTATTAGAAATGAAAGAACTTTGTTTGTTGACAGTTTACACTTACTGTTAGGGTCATAAGCAGACACTGCCATCATGGCACAGGATAGACCAAAACAAGAACTAAAAAAAAAAAACAGAAAATGATAAACCTTTGAAACCATTGTTGGTGTAAGGTTGTGACCAGGGGCCTCAGAGTAGGTTTTTAACGTCCTGGTTCAGTCCTGGTTTTGACCTAATTTAGACCTGGTTTACGGTGTGTTGTTGTACTCAGAGATTGGGAACTCGGGGCAACCGTGACAACCCCAAGATGAAAATTCCAACATGGCGGCGCCCTATTTGATAACTTATATAATAATTAATTACCGGTAACTTCACTACTGTACTATCTGTTAGCATGCTGCTGTGGAATATTCCAGCATCTGCAGTTACACAATGTGCCAAAGTGCCTGTTGTCACTAATCCTGCTAACTGCTAAATTAAGCTGTTAACGTTATAGATTTGTTTATTTCCGAGTTATGATCTGGAACCCTTCAACTCCTAGGACAACTGGAATGCAGCATTAGACCTGATTTAGTTCTTGTTTGGTTCTGGTGTGATAATGAACCCCTTTAGTCCATTTCAATTGCAATGTCTGATGTTACACCTCTGACTATGTGTAGTTATACACAAATCACATGTATATTTATACACAAACTATAGTAAATACTTTTCTTTGGAATGTAGTACCAAATATTTACTGTACAATTTACTACTGGGGATATTCTCCAGTACAGCACACCTTTAACTTCATGCCTATTCTGGATTTACTCATTACTCACAAAAGGAACTATCCACACCCACTTCTGGAATGTAATCTGGTAAGATCTGCTGCTCTACTATTTTTTTTCTATTTTTTTTTTTTTTAGATACAGTGTGTGTGTGTAACTGAAGAAAATATTTAGGTTGACACAGTGGTAACAAGGCTATACCTTCCCATTAGACGAATTGGGCGAGGTCCAAATTTATCCATGAGAATGCCCAGGGGTAGGGTGGTGGCACTGAGAAGGAATGAGCCTATTGTAAAGCCCAGATTAAGCATCTCTTCCTGGTCCACACAAGTCATCCACTCTTCAACGTCTCCAGCCGAGGCATTGCCCAAATGTACAACCACGGACTCATTCTCTGTGGGGCAAAAATGGGTCTCATGTTATACTTTTTTAGAGGAATTCACCAACACTTTCATAGACATCAATTTTAATAGATAGAGTGTGGGATGGCCCAATATCGATATGAGAAATACATTTGATATTCGATAACCACGTTGAATATTGCAATATCGAAATTACTGCAATATTTAGATATTGAGATATAGATATTATTTTAGATATTATTTGCTAGTTAAAACTGCTTCAAAATCAAAACTTTAAAATCATCGAAGACTAACACAAGGTAAAAGTAGGGAACTGATGACATTTTTAGATATTTAGATTTGCTGATATTGTGATAACGATGACTATGCAATATATTTTTACCTGAGCAGAGGTGGGAGTAGAAACCTTCTCTTTTTAACATAATAAGCAGAGACCCCCATCCCAAAAGCACAGCAGAGCACAGCAAGTTCTCCAACACAGCGGTCACTGCCATCCACCAGCGCCTTCTATAGGCCTGCACCAGAGTGGGCGCCATAACTGATCTGTGAGAAGGAAATAAGGAAAGTTAAAAAATATGATAGTAAAAACAGTCTTGTTTATTGTATTAAGCTCAACAATTTCACTGAGGTGTGACCATGTGACCCCCCATTCTTTTGTAAAAACTCATATTCCATTGTCTTTACCAACTCACCCACTGAGCAACAACAAGTAGCTCTGTCTTGGAAGCAGTTTGTTTTTGTTGTGGGTTTGTTTTCAAAAGGGCCATTCACACTTCATTGGCTTCAAAGGCTTCATGGATGGCCCTGTGCACTAAATGTGTAAGATTTGTACATAGAAGATGTCGGGACTTAGCAAACACTAATGGGTAAGGGTTATGACCACCTGAAAAGCAAACAAAGAATACAAAGCATGGGGCAATTCACCCTTTGAGTGTGGGTGAGTGTGACCCTGACAAAACATAAAATCACATTCACAGCTTGAGATTCACTTTTTTCAGTGGCCACAATTTAGTTATTTGAATGTTTTCATGTAATATAGTCAATTTAAAGAGATGCACTAGATTTCTGGACAAGTATTATTCAAAGTCTTACTTTTATTTTAGCTTTGTATGCAGTGGAATATCTGGTGTTTTCAAAAAAATCAATAAAAAGAGCTAGTAATGTTTTTTAACAATGGTGAGAAAGTATATAAAACAGCATTACTTAGCATAGAAGAAATGTATACCTAACCTGTATTGGTAAAATACTGTATGCGTTTAAAATCCAAAGTGAAGTATTACTAGTCAAAATGGACATCTACTAGCATTTGGCCATGGTCCCATTTGCTGCTGAGGCCAAGGCCAATCACATTTGGGGGTCAATGGTGGCTTAAAGTCAGTGCCCCTAGCAGGAAAACTCTTAGTAGTTTTTAATAAGGCTATCCATGTTGGGAAGACATAAATGACCAAATGGGACTGACTTGCCGCTGCGTGTGCCCATGGTTCTCCATAGGTGCTCATGAGGCGTGTGTCTAATGCAATTATACATGGAAGAGTGGGCACGCTTTGAGCTGAAACCGGGTTTGAAAAGAGGGATTTGTCTGTAATTGAGACCTCATTCTAAAAATCCACTTGGGACTCTGTCAAACAGGAGGCACCCAACCAAGAAGAGCTACTCATTCACTCCCCCCGCCCCATAAATGTCTAATAAAGTTAATTTAACTGAAAAGGTTCACAAAGGAGTTCGAGGGTATCGCTGGTGGTGTAGATAAAAGCAGAGCAATGGGCTTTGTGGCTTATTTGCATCTTAATGACAACATGCTGCACACACACATCTAACAGCTTTCTATTCAATTCAACTCAATTTGTTTCCTATGTAGTCAGTGCCAGTCCTGTACATTTGGGGTGCCTTACCATAAGAGGTTTGGGGGCCTTGACTCTCAGCCATTTTCAGTAAAATTTACCACAGTATAACTTTATTTTCTCTAAAGCCCTGACTATTTCTGCATTGGGACATTTTACTAACACACCAAGAGGGGTCCTAGCTAAACAGACAGTTAAAACTCCTAATTTAGAAATGGCATGATTATTATTTGACCCAATAAAAAATAACCAATTAATTCTATATTACATAGAATAAACATGACAAATAATAACCAGACATACCAAATTTGTCAAATCAGCAAACAATCCTTAAGTTTGGGGGCCCTTTGCCTGTAGAACAGCCCTGTTTGTAATACATGTCTTTCTTGTATGGTCTCTTACATGCGCTTCATCATGCTGAAATTTCACCATAAAACATTGAATTTCTCTCATAACCTCTAACTGATTCACTACAATAGCCTTTAATAAAACACATATGTAATTGTAGCTCTGTAAAATAGAAGATGTTATTGATTGTCACATGGGTGCCTTTGCTTAGTTACAGTTAAACCACTATCAACAAGCCCGCATTTCATTCAGACATAAACAGTGCGAAAGATCATTTCAGGTTAAATTGTAATACACAAATACAATGCAGTGAGTTTCTGTATTGGAAACACGCCTTAAGGCTATGTCACAATACTATGACCTACACATAGGCACTTGACCAGCCTTTACCTACTTTTTGCTTATCTTTCACATTTGTCTTGGTGATTCCCTTCTGTTTTGTCCCTATAATTACCCCACAATTACCCCACCACCACAAGGGCAGAAACCTAAAACGCTGCCACCAGTGAGAACAGACTGGTTGTAAAAAAAAACACTACAATTGTGACACACACGAGAAGGTCATGAACGCAAGGCAAAGCGTGAAGAAGTAGGTCTTTTTCTGGCTGGCAGGCAGTTGTGAGCGCTCTGTCATAAAGCTGCTAAGTGTGAGCGAAGGAAGAGCAGGTGAACTGACACTGGGGACATCCTTAAAAGGACAGTGCTTCCTGAAATACCTGAGCATACTATGCAGTTGCTGATGCAATGTTGACTAACTCCGCAGTGAAAGGCCACGTTCACTTAATGTTAATGTCACAAAAGTTTAAGGAGGTTTTGTATTACTAACAGATTGAACAGAGAGTAGGCTTTAACTAGGGCCATTATACATTTTGTTTTAGAAATATTATGGTCAAAATATTTGGGTTAGATCTGTTTAGTAGTCCTGGTTTTAATCTTAGTTTATTCCTGGTGTGGACCTAGTTTAGACCAAATTTACTCCTGGTTTGGACATGGGTCTTAGTTGAGACCTGTTTAAGATTGTTTAGACTTTTTAAACTATTGTGTAGATAGTGGTTTTTAGTAGCTAGTACATATAGCAGAGCCACTATTAATGAGCATATAACCAAATTCTGCACCCCAGACCTCTGTGACCCGCATGTGTTCTCAGAATCAAGTTGACGTTTTTTCAATAGTATCATCTTTTTCAAGCAGCTCTCTTGCAATTTGCTCTTTTTTCCCTGCAGGGATGTTTCTGCCCTTGACCACTATGTTTATCAATCTCTCCAGGACGTAAAGAACCGCAGGGCAAACTCTTTATTCTCACAACTTTAAAACAAAATAAACACCTTAGAAGTCTCTTTTCCCCAAAGTGTCCCAAAACTCTACCCCATGATGCTGCCTGTATGGCGGGAGAGCAGCTGTCTCTCTCCATGCATGACCTCAGCCTAGATCCAGTTACCATGCGTCTGGGGGCGGCCTCTCAAACGCACAATGCACCGGTCCCATCCTTAAGTCTGGTAGCACATTCACTTGCATTACCAGTATCCTTAAAATTAGACTTTCGACGTGAGAGAGATGTGACACATGACATAGAACTGAATGAATATTTGATAGAAATATATTAATGTTTAATGGCCTACAGCAGGGGTGTCCAAACGTTTTTCAATGAGGGCCACATGTCAGAAATTTATACAGAGGAGGGCCACTCGCTGAGGTGACCGATTTCGCTTTACCAAAAGTCCCCTTCAGTTGTATCTGTTTTCTGACTTCACTTATGTTCAGGTTTATTCACTTATTGACCCTCTATATTACAACACACAGAAAAGTGGACTTGAATAATGTAGAGTCAAATGTAGTAAAAAGACCATTTGAGCCAATTGAGAGGTGAGCCTGAAGGCCACAAAAAACTGCTCTGCGGGCCACATTTGGCTCCTGGGCTATAGTTTGGACACCCCTGGCCTACAGCAATTATTCTAATTTTTCACATTAAGTAGCCTACCACCTCTCAAAATCAATGCCTTTCCAAGCATCATTTTATTGTACTAAAATGAGACTAAACCAGGTTCAAAACAGAATTTGACATAATCAGGTCTAAACAAGGTTAGGTAACTATTCTAAACCAGAACATGGATTGAATTAGGGCTCAGGGCTTAAACAGGCCTGGACTTGGACTACACTTCTCCATTAAAAAAAAGAGTTCTTAGTCACAGAACTACTATGAAAAGTCCCACAACCAACTTTGCATACCCCTTTCTACAGAGAACATCAGCACGCGGGAGGCGCGACGTCGTTATCTTGCAAAACGTGACCACGCTCTCCATTTTAAAAAAAAAGTAAACGGAAGTATTTTACAATGTTGAAGCGCTTCAATTTTGTAACACTTTATACTGAATTTGAGGAAAAAGGTAAAAGTGTTGTTTATTTTCTCCCCATCAAAATACTACTAAGTGTACACTACAGTGTTTGATCAATAGGGATTAGCACAAAGCCTTAACTGTAGTAGAAGCGCGTCAATCATTGTAGTCATTTCCGAAAGTAGCAGCCCGCTCATTCGTTGTTATCACAATTTAACGTTTATTCAAACTGTATTTCGTCATGGAAACACATCAAAACCTGTATCTTAAACGAAATTAAGCCATGTAATCCACACTGTCATCCGAATTAATCTCTTTTTTGTGTCAGATCTCTACATTTAGCCGATGTCCTCGTGCCACGTGTGTGTTACCGTAAGCCGGTTTTTCATGCTGCCGCCTTAAGAACGTCATTCAGGTAATACTACACGTATTAAGACCTACCAGTGTCACAAAAACAGTTATAACAATGTAAACCTGACTTACTTGGTGTTGTCGTTTGTGACTTCTCAAACAAAGACAGGAATCGGTTATGGCTGTTTTCTTTTTTTCCCTCAAAACATGGAATTGTGCAGCGGCTATCCTGTTTAACCTTAGTAATGAATGCGGAATCAAACTAATACTCTCTTCCTTGTAGAGGTTTGTAGAGGTTTGTTGAAGTTTTACTCGCGCTACTTTTCACTCCTTGTTTTCACCCCTGATTTTTTTACCCTAATTTCATTTGTATGCCCTCCCACTTAGATGTAGGTTTAGGGGAGGAGAGAGAAAGTCACTTCTACCATGCTGCCACAGTCCTTCAGTGAGCTTTGTGTGTGACTCACAGTACACAGCTAGGACACTTTTATTACCCCCCCCTGTTTTGACCCAACTGCCCCAAACTTCTCAAAAGCATTATAAATTGTCACACACACACAAAAATACTATGTATGTTTAGGCATTGTGTTATGTTTTGTTGTTCCCAATTGTTTACGCAGTTACAGAGGACAAACATGGAGTTCAAGGCTATGAAACATTTAAAGCACATGACATGGCACGAAAGCCAAAGCAAATGACTGCAGTAATGCATTCAGCGTGATGTTGCTTACAGCCCAGTCACAGGCCAGTATCAACGTTTGTATTCTTCAAATTCCACAATGACAGCTGGTCACCAAGTATCTATAAAGTTTTATTTTGTTGTCCCTTAATGTATTTAATTTTGAAAGAATTACGCTTTTATAAATTCAGAAATCTTGGCTATTGCCGTTACCCAGGATACCCTGTTACACACCAGGCTCATATAAGTTTTATTGAACTAAGTCAATTTTGGGACTGACCAGGTCTAAACCACAGACAAAAATAAAGATGAACAACAGACTACTGTATACTGAGACTAAACCAGTACACTGAAAAAGTACAACTCTACTTACAAATTGTGCAGTAATCATTCACACGAAAATTTCTCAATCCCAATTTACTTAAGTAGATCAGTCCAGCTGCTCAACTTTTTTTATCTTATTACAAAAATACTTCAGCTTTATTCCACACTTAAACTGTATCAATGTAAAATGATCCATGTGAGTTGAAAGCACATATTTATATATATATATATCAAGATTTATGTGTGAATGTTACACTTTATTTCAGTGTACTAAACCCAGACAAAATACCTTCTACACCAGGATTAAACAATGCATCAACTGGCTCTAAATCAAACCAAATCTAAACCTGAACTGCAAATGTGTGACCAGTAATACACATTGTCCACATTGCATTGCTGTAGGCTACAATCACAAGTCAATTCAGCTGTGTGTTTGCCTGAAACAATGTCAGTCAATGTCAGTCAAAACATTAATGGGATTGTTACTAAGTCAAACAGACATTTATATCTCATGTGCTCAGTCCCAAAACAAAAGGTAGGCATGGCAACAACTGCTCATCTCTCGCTATGCTCTTGTTTACAGTAAATAAAGTTAGACATTTTCAGACTAATTCAATGTGAGTCGATTAAATGATTTCACTTCCACTTATTTGCAAAGATCTTAGAGCAGTGATTCTCAAACATTCACACACCACCATGTTATTCTAAACTATAATAAACCTATATTAAGATAAACACTAGACTCATCAGGACTAACATGGGGAAGTCAGAAGAAATGTTTTAAGGACTAAAGAAAGCACAAAAACAGTTCTAAATCAGGGCTGAACCAGGTATAAACAAGTGCATCCAGGACTAAATCAAGTCTAATTCAGATATAACACAGGTCCACACGGGGACAAAACCAGGATAAAAAAGGATATACAATAGCTTTTGGATTTATTTATCCAAAAGACCCTTGCATCCATACCATGCCATAACTTGCAAAATGTTCAGGTTTTGTAAAGAAATGTCATAATATATGTTCAATTATTGCCCCGACAAATTGCCCTAGAGACCTTTCACTCCTAGTTTTAAAAGTTATTTAGAACTGACAGCTCAGCTCACATAAATCCAGATCACATTAATCCTGCTTAGGTGGAAAATCCGCACCCCACCAGGCACTATAGGGAAGACTTTTTCATTTCAAATTCAAACAGCAATCTGCCAGTTCATCTTTGACGCAAAATGCATCATAGCTATTCCAAGACATTTTGTACAAGGGCCCGGATCAAGACCTTTCTTTTAATAGTTTAATCCCACTGGAATTTGTCTCCAGCCGTGTACACCTGGAGGTCTCACCTTTGACCGCACCTGTGGATCGAAGTCAGGACAATTTACTGTATACCACCTTCCCAAGATCCAACGATATAACTAAATGAACTGACCTCACAGCAGGGGAACATTGATCAACTAGTTAGCTGATTGTGTGTGAAGGAGACTGCATGGGAAATCTAGAAAGTCATCTTTGAGCACCAAATAGCACCTAAGACTAATAATAAATGCAAAATAAATCACATATGTTATCTATGAATTATTATATTAATGCTTACTTTAAATGGTGTGTTTAAATCTAGAGGTTTTCAACTGGTGTGGTTGGGCTCAAAGATAGACATGGAGAAGTTCGGAAACGTCATGTTTTATTTCCATGAAATTGTAAAACTGTGACACAATCATTGCAATATAATGTAGAGAATTCATTTTGGTTCTAACTAAACAATTAAGTAACACCGATACATTGGTTGAGTTTGTAACATGAGATTTTTAGTTTTTGTTTTGGTGGTGTAGCACACATCTACCGTTTGTTTTGTACATCTCATGTTCCTTTACCCTGCTGTCACTATTACCTCTTCGCAGGATGTTGCTGAAAGAGTTTTAGGACATTGTTGAAAATCATTCTTGACAAAGAGCCCCACCTTCTGGCCACAAAGTAGCAACACCACAATAAAGGTAATTTCTATGAGGTAAGTTCTCAACTGCTTTGATTTGACCAAATTTCACTTTTGAAAATGACCAGATACAAAAATAAATTCACCTCAGATTTGACCCTTATGCTGTTGAATTTCTCAATATTTTTTACTAGAACTGTGTCTACACTAAACACTGTCAGCTTTAATTTTACTGGTTAAGTCTTAAACGTGAACCTACTAATAAAGCTTCTGCATTAGAGGTTTCATAAATCTACAGAAAATAATAAAATAATAAGACTCTAAAACAGCCCCAGTCGTCTCATAAAGACATAATGGCTCCATGCAGTACTTGTAATTGTTCCCTGTTAAAATAAATGCATTAGATAGAGTACTGCATTATATTGTATGGCCTGTTGTTATAGCCTTTGTTTATGTACGAGTTGCCAATAGGATTTAGTGTAAATGATCATTGAGGTGATCATTTTAACTAAACGCAAGCATACAATTTCATGTTTTTGTCTTGGTACTGTGCCACAAATTCTCTCAACAAAACACAATCCTAGCCAAGGACCTCTTTAGACTTCCTGTATGAGTTTATATGTAATCCTAGGTCCACTAACCAGACAGAAATCATGGAAAAACTCATGTTTTGAGTTTGTTTAAAAAGTCCAAAACCACTCATAATCAAAACTAAACTAGGACTAAACCAGATCTTCACAATTAAAAAACCAGGTCCTAAATTGGTTCTATTACTTTTTTATTGTCATCTATGTGTTTTTGACATGCGAGCATACATCTTCTCAATTCTTTTTGTCTTGGTACAGTGCCACAAATCCTTATATCCAAAACTGACCTAAGCCAAGGACCTCCTTCTCTTTGACTTCATGTATGAGTTTTGTTCTTTAATACTTTTTGGCAAGACCAAAAGCCCTTGGAAGCTGCTCTATCATCCTAGACTTTTTAGATTTTGTGCTGCATATATTTGGCCAGGAATACTGTGGAGTCCTGGAGTTTTTGGAATGACTTTGGGAACATTTTCAGACTGACAGGCGTCAACATCATCCCTCCGGAGATGCCGGGGAATTGAATTTGATCGCAACGTGACATTGAATCTTTTAGAGGTAGGTTCTGACAGATGCAGTTCTCACGGTGGAGGCCAAAGTTTTGAGACATGGAGTTACTGATTCAGGAGCAGAGGTGAGGTGGAAAAAGTGTCATAAAACATGCATTTTTAGTGCAGAATATACATTTATTCATGCTTCTTATTCTTGTTAGGGGTTTCAGTGACTGGAACTTATTCCAGCAACTATGAGAGGCACACCAACATCCAACCACACATTCCTACATTAATTCACTAGGGTCATTTTAGAGTCACCAATTTAACATATCATCTTTGGAGCCCATTCCAGCTACTATGGGCCATAGGCAGGGTGCACTCTGGACAAATTATACACTGATCAACAGTCACTTTTATTCACAATAGGGGCAATTTATGGTCACCAATTTACCTAATAGATAAGTGTGTCTTTGAAGCCTATCCCAACTACTGTTGGTCTTAGATGGGTACACCCTGAACAATGGCGAGTTTGTCACAGGGTTGACACAGAGAGGCCCACTGACATCCAACTATGCACTCATTCATTCACAGTGATTGGCAACATAAATTAACAATTTCCACCAATATCACTTAAAAGTCCATCGTTGGACAATGGGGCTGTGACATTCAAAACACACACAGACTCCACTCAGGAAGAGACTATACAAACCTCTTACTATGACTAACCAATATGCCAGTTCAAAGGCAACTAATAATATTAGTTCTCGGGGGATTGCATGTATTTGCATCATCAGTGTGAATTTCCAATTGACCTAAAGCCCTTTTTTTATTAATGCAACCCTACAACTGCAGCTGCTGTTCGACATAGTTAGGGAAATTCCATTCATTAGCCCTAATTATCATTCTTCAATCTGTTCCTGCTTAAATAGGGTCCAGACAGCAATCAGTGCATTCGCAAACACACACTGAGTCAATGTGGTCTTAATTTTCATTTATGTTAGGTTGGTGGGTTGGCAGGGAAGTGGGCGCAACCCAAAAAACATAAAACATATCTAATCCCATCATTCCATTAGCACCAGGGCATAACACATCGTTCGTCTCGGCTCCAAGCGGCTTACAGGTGGTGAAGCTTAGCTAGCAGCTCGTGACAGGGTTAATAGTAGCTCTCAAATCCAGAGGTGGGCTGTAAAGAATTACACTTACTGACTTACATTTACTTGAGTAACATTTTGAATAAATGTACTTTTTAGATGATGTTTTCTTCTGACCGAATAATATTAATTTGATGTATAAATAAATATAATTGAGTATAATGGTAACTCTAGCTTTGGAAATTGGTGTCTTGTGCGCCATAATTTGTCATTTTTTTAACTGGTCTGCAACTGCAAATACACAAATCTTGACATACTCGTAAAATTTATTGTAATTTTAGGCCTATATATTATTTTCTGCAAATACACATTTAAATAGTTGCTCAGTGCTTTTTTGCTATTTACTTTTGTTACTCTTACTTGAGTACAATCTTTGGCTACTCTACCAATTTATGCTCAGTTCTCGCCACAGGAGGGCAACAGAGGCCCATAAAAACAGCACGCCAGCAGGTTTTACAAGGAAGCTCCATTTAACCTCTTTAACTACTGGCCAATCATTTAGGAAACTGTGATGTGAGTTAAAACAAAACAGTGTTTCCAGGGTCGTTATTTGCCCCGTGGTAAGATTCAGAGCAGGCGCTTTCCTTCCTGATAATCTAACCCAGCTTTCTCTTCTAGCACTAAAAACAAAGCATGAATACATCTTTCTGACACATCTCCCTGGATCCAACCAAGCACTCTCTTTCTTTCTCAGGACTTTCGGCTTTATGTACATAGATTTCCCCTTAACCAATCCATCTGGGGCATTGTTAGGCCTATTCTAGTTCTCCTAAAATGTTCCCAAGCCCCCCAAAAGGTAGGTACAGCACAAACCAGGGCTAAACCACCAGTAAGTTAACTAAATCATGGCTAAAGCACACAATAGTATACACCAGGATTACTGAACCAAGACAAAAGCTTAGCTAATTCAAGTCTAAAGTAGGACTAAACCAAGACCGTAGACATAGATGTAAACCAGGGCTAAACCAGATCTTGACCAAAAATATGTATTCCTACCATTTATAATAAAGAATGTAAAAATATTGGTTGGTCTGTACTAAGACAATCCTTGGTCTAATTCCTACAGACTTCCCTGTTGGCCCAACTTGGAAGATTTTTCCATCATTTTTCTTAATCACACCATTTCTGCCCAAAACATCATCACTTCTCGCACAGCAAAGCCTCATACATCTCCTTTGTGTGTGTAGCTTTTTTGAACAAGGGTTAAAGACTTCAAAACCCCAAAACACTCTAGGAATGTGTTCACAGTGGACATGATGTATGGAGAGCCACATGGTCAAGGTAACACGTGGGACCTTCTCCTGAACAAGAGAATAATCCAGTTAGACTTTATAATGTTTTGCATTATGTGAGAGTTTGTAGGGCTGCACAATCTAGAAAAACAATGCAGTTTGAATATTGTTATTACAATATGTCCTGCAATATTGAAGACTAATAAAGTACAAAGCCGTGGCTAAACCATGACTAAACTTCAACTCCAGTCTGTGGTTTGCCATATTGGCAATAGGGAATGTGTCAGTTTCCCCATGTGTTAGCCCTGCGATTTACCACTGACTGCCCCGGGTGTTGCAGAAACTTTTTATGGACAGCACTTGAAGCAGGCCATGTGTAGATTTTAAGTTTCCTTTGAGAAATAGATGTACAAAGACGTATTATAATCAAATCAATAAGCCTGTTAGTCATAAGTGAAGAAAGATGTTCCCACAGAAGTTCAGGTTCAACATGGCCTGCTTTCCAGGGGCACATGGATCTTCTTCAGGGCAGAAAGCGCTGGCCGCCACTAGCCTTCACGCTGTTTTTAAGCACACTCCCGCTTTGTAGCTCAATGGGCAGTTCATGGCACCAGCTGTGCTGTGGTTATGGGTTAGACTCCCACTGTGGCTCCACAAATTGAAACTAGATGTTCGCACAGCACTGTAAGACCATATATAAACTGGATCCTCTGAATTGCCTATGATGTATTTCAACGCTGTGAGCCGAGAAGGTGCCTAAAAGTAATTAACACATTTACATTCTTATTCCATGGAACTCCCGCTGTCTGAGAAATGACAGCCACCACTGAGTACAGTGTCAAATCAAAGGATCCTGTAGTGCCGTTGGGCCTGTGGGCCAATCAGATGTCTGCCTCTGGCTTGAATTATGACATGAAGCTCTTTAAGCCCAGAGTCAAAGGAACCCTGAGTACGCATAAAACCTACATCACTGGTATTGAACAAGCTTTTTCACTTAAATATGGAATAATTACATGACAGTGTTGTGACCGCCGGCGACAGCATTTGATGGATGAGCCAGGCACAGAAAGAATGAAAAGGGCGACACGAGGAAGAGACAGGGCAGCTGCTGAAACACTAACTCCGGATGAAGGGATGGACTTAGAGGACAAAACAAAAGGATGTGAAGTCTATGGTTGAGACCTAATTCGAAGGCCTGATACTGCACTGCTTCTGCCCTTCTTCTGTTTCTTCCTTTTAAGGCCAAAGCCCTCAATAACGTGAAGTAGATAATGATTGCCTCGGAGCGGAGACTAAATCTGACTTAAACTTGAACTGAGAAACGGTGTGGGTCTATAGAAAGAAACAACAGTGTGACCTGAGGAAGGAGAAGATCAGACGAGATTGTGAGTTAGACGGAGGTGTACACAGTCTCCAGCAGGACCCGGAGAGGCTCAGAGCTGAGAGCCACGATAAGATCATGCATTAACTTAAAAGCATACTTTAATGAAAGTCCACCAAGAGCTTTAAGCTGAGATGGGTCCCACACTGGTTAGGAAAGTCAGCAGTCTCGTGTACTAACAATCAGAGTGTAAAGTTCTTTTCTAGCTCATTTAACAATCTTTTTTGTTGCATTTGTGGTTGCCTTAGGCCAATTGCGATTGACTTGGATAGGCTCCAGTCACTCACAATGGGCCTTAGGTGGGGTACACTCCAAATATTTAATTGCAGGACTGTCTGATATACACAGACAGACAACCATTCAGCCTCACATTCATTCACATGGGACACTTTAGAGTTAATTCTTCATGTCTACATGTCTTTGGACAGTGTGAAGAAGTCGGGGAGGATATGCAGACTCTTTCAGCGAGATCATATCTTAGCCAGGCCAAGGATCGTAACCACTCTGCCTCCATGCACCACTTTGTATTTAACATGTATTAATAACTCTAACCCTTTGTATATTTTAGAATGCATAAAGTCCAGGCTAAGTAAAACCAGCTTCACCAATAAGTATAATTTGTATTACTTGAAAAG
Organism: Philypnodon macrostomus; assembly: GCA_036025475.1. NCBI lineage: Eukaryota > Metazoa > Chordata > Actinopteri > Gobiiformes > Eleotridae > Philypnodon > Philypnodon macrostomus. The sequence continues at coordinate 44,337 of JAVQKC010015694.1, forward strand.
CTCTCACATAGGATAGTTATTTTTTCAGGAGGTGTAAAACAATACACAAAGGAAACAGACACCAATGAGTCTCCTGACACAGACAAGAAGCCACTGTTACAAGTGTTTCTCAGCATCTCTGTGGTCCTTCAATTTCAGATCAGCCACACATCACAAACGACAATAGTCAGTTTAATAGAAAGCAAATCACTAAAAAAAACCTCTGCTGTGACGTCAAGGCGCTACAAAAAGCTTCCTGGCCTAATTTAAAGCCTAAAGTCTGTTTAGCTGTGTTTTTTCTCTTCTTTATTTTGGTTTCCCATTCATTCACTCTTGCGTCCCCTAAACCACAACACTTGTGAGAAATGAGTCCCAGCTGTCAGCACTTTGATTTGATCGTACAATATGTCAATCAAGTTGCGGCACGTTGAAGAAAATCGAATTCTAGTCACTCGTTATTTCGGTTCCCACTGAGCTTTCTTTTTGCCGCAGGATTAGTTTTTGACGCACACAGGCTGAAGCTGACCATCGCATCTGATCTTTGTTCTCGTCTACAGAGGCAAACTGCACATGAAAGCACTAACTTATTCAAAACAACTTGTTGGGCTTGGCTTTGATATATTTTGCTCCCAGCAGACCAAACTTGCATGGCAGGGTTGCATGGCAGCTGTGAGATTATACATATACGTCTCTGTTGAACATTCATGATGCGCCCTAGACCGAATGCTAACAGCCGTTTTTCACAGATGATATTTATTATTGGGTAGGAGTAATGACTTTTTCCAAAAGTTAAAGCAGCACCATGTATTTGGACCTTCATTCATTGTTTCAAATGTTATTAAAAAAAAAGCTATGCTAAATGCTAATACAAGTTAAAGAACATTTTACTTGTTTAGTTCAATTCCAAAAACTAAAACTAATGATATAGTCATGAGTACTTTTTCTGTCAAAATTAGGCTTCTGAAGTCTTATCAACCAGAGAGGAAACCCAAGAAAATGCAAAATGTTTCATGTTTGGCGCTCGTTCTGTCAGGATAAAAAGTTAAGAGTTCAAATCTGTCAACCATCAAACTCTTGCCACAAATAGGATGTGATCACAGCTCATGCAGATCCATCTTTGCGTCTGGCCCAAAGTTGAAAAACAGGAAAAACCCAGTGTCCTTTTCTTGCATTAAACATTCTTGCTCGTTCATCAAACCATTTTTCGTCCACCCAGACAAACATGAGCATGTCTGTTTTTTGGTCCGGTCTTGTCCAAACCTAAAAGACAAATCAGACAGCGTGACGGTATGAAGAACAGGCATCACGTTACCATGCTGTTCAAATGAGAGCTGTAAAAAGATATTCTCTGTGTAGAATGTACGTACCACAGTTTCCAGGCCTGCAAAAACATAATATTTGCTTCTGTGCTTTTGGAACAAAGAGCAGAGAGGGAGAATAGTGTAAAAGAGGACAGTTTTTACTTGTGTAGGCGTAGTAGACAGTTGAGTGATATACACGGCCAAACACAAGATCAGAAGTGTCCGACAACTGTACTATTAAACAATATCTGTTAATGCGAGCAGGTGGTTTAAGTGTTTTTGAAGAGCACATATGTTCCGAGTACATAAAAGTACCTAAACTTGAGTAAAATATAGAAAATCCATAAATGAACACAAGAAATGTAGGACTTGATTCTTGAATGTAAACACTAGCAGTAATGGCTGAAGTAATGTTCTTTCTTCTGTGTTCAAGTTTGAGACAGAAGTAATAAACTCCCCTTTAATACACTTTATTTTTAACTTAATATATTTGTTAAACAGATTCACTTTGGCTGTATTAACTAAAAATATTTAGTTAGATATAACATTACAAAATAGTTAATTTCTTGGTAGTTAAACCTAAAATGAAAAGGTGTGTAAAGGTCATAACATTATAGTGTACATCTTTTCAAATTTGGGAAAATGTTGTACTTCTGAAGTCTTAATAGAAGATAATGAAGCCTCCTAGAGGACAGTCTGTTTAGATTATCATTAAACATACATTGACTCCTAATTGACACTGAGAGATGTGCTAAGATTCATCTGTAAAGTCCAATTCCTCCGTAATCTCTGTCTTTGGGGTCCCGCCGACAGTTTAAAAGCCTTCTATTTACCTTTCACACCATTCTTCCATATTCAGGTCACCGTGAATGATCCCAGGTTTTTGGCAGGACAGCTGCTCCAAAACAGTTATTTAAGTCTTCTAACAAAGCGTGACTTGTCAAACACATAAAGTAGACTGCGATACAGCAACATGTAAAACGCCTCATTGAATCTCACTCAAGGCCCCAAGGGAAAACAAAAAGAAAAACCCATTCCGCTTCATAAGCTTCAGTGCACCTATTAATCAAATATGAAATTTTACAAGCCGCTCAAGAAAATATGTCTGACATAAGTAAATGTAGATGGTTTGGGCAAGAGTTGATAAGCAAGGCATTAAAGCAGCCATGCTTTCACAATGATTAGCTTTAGTGTTTATTTGTGTTGTATGACAAAATGTGAGAGTGAGCAAGAATATATTGAATGAATGTTGATTGTTGAATTTTTTACAGTATCTTACCATTGTAACTTAAGCCTTGGCTTATATTTCACCTGGTTCAGCTCCACAAACCTGATCTGTGTCTGGTATTAGCATGAAGAGACAGAAAGATGTGAGCAGCCTACAGCCACTGATGGAATGGTGGGAGGAACCTACCTGCCATTCAAATAAATATAAGTTGACTTGTAGGCAAAGTGTGGTCCCATGACTGGATTTAGATTTATTTCAACACTCACTTTGCATTAAAGAAAATAAACCAAAAAAATGCAGATTTCTGAAAACTAAAACCCACCGGTATGTCTTGCATTCATCCATCCATCTTCTTCCACTTATCCGGGGCCGGGTCGAAGAGGCAGCAGTCTAAGCAGAGATGCCCAGACTTCCCTCTCCCCTGACACTTCCTCCAGCTCTTCCGGGGGCACTCCAAGGCCAGCTGAGAGATATAATCTCTCCAGCGTGTCGGTCATTACCCAAAGCTCATTACCATAGGTGAAGGTAGGAACGTAGCTCGACCGGTAAATCAACACCACAACGGCCCGGTACACCGACCACATCAGTGCAGAGACTGCACCGATCCACCTGTCAATCTCATGTTCCATCCTTCCCTCACTCGTGAACAAGACCCTGAGATACTCCTCTACTTGAGGCAGGACTTCTCCACCAACCCATGTTGGTTCATGTCTTGCAATCTGCCTAAATCGTTCGCACACAACTATATATTGAATAGTTTCTGGATTCAAGTCAGAAATATTTGGCCGAGTGAACAAAGGTGCTGAGATTTACCTTATGTTTGATACATTTTCCCCCTGGTTCTCTATACTAACACACCCCTCTTGTGTTTTTCATTTGTTTGTGCTTTTGCCAGTTACATGTCACTTATCGGACTTATTAGATGCCGTCAAACATCCTTCTAGCGTCTGTCGGTCATCTGGCTCCAGTTGTACGTTTTTTAAAAAGTAGCCCCCACGTGTTTTCTATGTTCATCATTCACTTAATGCAACGCGTGCAAGATCCAAAATCAGAGACAGAAAGAAGAAAATATCAAACATACACATTACACACGCTAAAGTTTCACCACAACTGTTCTTCTGTTTGGTCAATTTAACTCAAGTCACAAAATGACTCGCTCTGCCCACATGCACCACTGTTTCACTCTTTCATATCAGGTACTCAGTGAGGGTCACCATTAAGTGGGTTTTAAACATTTGCGAGGTCAAAAAAGAATAATTGCATAGAATTGCTTGAAATGTGTTAACTTCATTCGCTTTATATTCAGCTAATAATGACACAACATGTAACATGTAGTAATTCTTAAAAGGCAGACATATGTTTTTTTTTTTTTTACTTTTTCCACATTTAACTGTTGTTATTACTGTGCCATTGTAATTGCATAGTATTACTGACAATATTTTGTTTTAGGAAAAATCCTTTGAGCTTGGCACCATTTCAAATGTTGATATCCAAAACCTTAAGTACAAGTCATTCACCAAAATCGAGATAATCCAACACTGTCTTCTCTGTTTTTGCACTAATTGCTTTTGAAAACTTGTTGAGAAGCCGAACAACAGGAGATGACAGCTGATGGTGTTTTCCTTCAGGGACTGAAGTCAACAAGAGGAAAGAAAACCTGACATGAAAGAGCTGTGGTTTTACTCACACGGGACGTGCCATTGATTAACTCATAAATCAACTTCATCCCCATGCCTCAGGTGTTGGAGCTCCCCCCGAAACAAAGTCACATGGTTCGGCCCAACCCTGCACACCTTCCAGCGAATGGAGGCGGGATATTTCCAAAACTGTGGCAGAAACCCAGCAAGGGAGAGGCCAGGTGGGGCAAAGTAAGGCAAACAAAAAAAGGTTGTGTCATGGAAAAGACAGGCTTGGGGATTACGTTTTGTTATTTTTAACGACAGAGAAGGATGAGGAAAGAAAACAGAGGGTGTTAAGGAGGGATGCAAACGTGTTAAACAGACAAAAGCTGGGAAAATCAAATACTATGTAGCCAGAGGTGGATCGCAATAAGTTATATTAACTTACTTATTTACTTTGTGGGACTAATCATTAGTTTATGTTATTTTGTAAACATATTTTTTGCACATTATTTCATATTTTCTGACTTGAGTAATATTATTTTGAAGTAACAATACTCAAGTAAAATTTTTGGCTCCTCTACCCATATCTGTATGTACCGCTGCCAAGATGCATGAAACACAAGGGGCAGACAAACAGATACAGAGAAGAACAAGAAGAGCGCACAGAGGAATGCAGTAAATCCCAAAGCGACCGAACAATCCTCTGGAGAAAGAAAAGAGGAATTTTTATGTGCTGCAGGTGAGCAGAACCGAGAGAGACGGACAGATGGAAAAAGAGGATGGAAGCGCGGGGGTGGCCCATACGGGGAATTTGAGGGAAGCGTGAAAGGGTTCAATTGTAGCGGAAAAAAAACAAGGGACACGCAGCAGGGTAAAGAAGGTGAAAATGACACAAAGTGGATTGAAATGGCTACTCCTCGGGTGGTTGGACAAGATGGATGAGGCAGACACGAGGGCAAAGAGTAATGATAAAGAAGCAGAAAAAGACAAATTGGCCAGACGGACGGAGGAGGAAGAGGTCTGACAATGGTGTGTCTGTGTGAATTATGGGACTGGGATAACATTTCGGACATGTGGACATAACATTTTAGCAAATTGTAGGGAGTAGAACATGCATTAAAAAAACTTGACGAAATTCACTTAATGAATTTGCCTAAGCAAGTGTCCACCAAGCAATCCAGTGCACAAGTCTTTCAATTTTAACCTTCTAGCGTTGAGTAATTTCTACCTTGATTTGGTAAGTTTTATAACCTCCTGAAGCAGTCCTCTCCTTTCATCGAAGGACTAAGTATTTTCTTTTAATTTGCGTGACTGAAAAACCCTCTATTTCCCGAGAAGATACAAACAGCCTGCAATTGTTTAACTTTACGGCTACCCACACTTGACCCTAAAGTCGAGAGGATTTACTCGAAAAGTCAAGTGTTTAAAAGACAACAAAAAGAAAGGGTTAGACTGGAAAAAGAAGAAACGCTGCAAAGAGCAAATAAAAACGGACTCAGCTCACAGACAGACGGCACATGTGCAAGGAGTTTAAAAGTAGAGCCTCAATGTTCGTCTCTCAGCAGCTGCCTGATACACCTAACAAGCCAATAATGTCAATGGCTTGTCAATCACATTATCTGTCCTCTTCAGATGTCTCCAGAGCTAGGTCCTAGCCTGCTAACGCTGCTCCGCTCCCTCTGTTACATATTAGTTACAGCAATTTGTCCATGCTCCGCTGACAGACACAAAATGGGAGCAGGAGGAACAGACAGATTTGCGTTGAGTGATCGCTGGTAGAGCAATAACAGCATAATATTGTCACTAGCCAACCTGCCAAACTGAGGGTAGATTTAAATTTTGCCTATTCAATCACATTAGACACTTTAGTCCAGTTGGAATGTATACTGTAGGTTACGGCCTGAATCCCTGTTCCTAGTATACAAATGTAATAGCTTCTCAATACAACTGAAGACAAAAATGACATTTACAAAACCTTAATTGAAACACATTGAAATCAAGTGATGGCACATTCATAATATACAATGTTAACATGACAACTATTTTGTTAAGCCTATTTTGTAGTGGCCCCAACCCCTAGAATGTTCCCAATTCCTGCAGGTCTGAATCAGAACTAAACCAGACTTAAGAAGCGCTAAACCAGGGCCAAACCAGAACTAAATAAGGTCTAAATTCTAGTGAGGGCCCTGATTTTTACCATACTGTAGTGATTAAATTGTGGCTAATAAAAAATCTGGATTGGCTAATAACTTTTGATAAAAAATCTGCCAAAACCTTTATGTCAGGCCCTGTTAGCGAAGCATGACGAGCCTCATTCCACTGACACAATTGAGATAATGATTCACACACGCGCTGTCTTTGGCGGCCCACACAGGGGCACACATTACACCCATAGACATTCATGCATCGAGCAACACAAAGCTGATCTTTGTTGACGTCAGGCGGCCTTTCACTGACTGCTTATTGAATGTAAAAAACACACCACATCTCGAGCTTCAATGTGTGTTAATAAGTCGTCTGAATTAACCCTTCACCCTGTTTAGTGAAAGTAATGATGTGTAATCGCTGACACAGTCAATCCCCCACAATGCAAGTCACTTCCTGAGTGACTAAAGACTAAACTACACAAGATATCTTACAGTAAAATGTGTTATGTAATAGGAAATAAGTACTGTAACTGCCTTTCTTTTTTATGATGACCTGACTTGTGCCAAAGCGTTAGCCCCATCTCGCAATAGTCAAGACTGTCTAGAGTGTCTAGATGAGTAGGGTAAATGCTCTATGTATTGAGCCAAAAAATACCTTGTGTGTATCAAGGTCAAGAATTTATGTATGTATTTTATGCAGTAACTTTCTATTACAAACTATGAGCTATAGCAATTGTTAACACAGCATTGATACTCTATTGTATTATGTTGTCTTTACTTTACTTATTTGCTCACAGCATAATGACAAAAGCAAACAAATCTGATCCAAAGTTATAGAGGCATCTGAAATCAAAATAAGTAATTCTGTACACATAAATTAAATGCTCCTTTGCAGTTAATGTTAAACCACTTGTGCCTGCATTAACATAATGTGCATTTGTTAGGGTATAATGCTTTTAGGGATGTGTGCGTTACGGATTATTTGGGAGGGTTGTGTGTGCGGTTGTTGAGGTTGTGTTGCAGGTGCGGACCTCGGAGGTGATGGAAAAGGGAGATTCTCATTGATCCTTTAATATGTGGCCTGAGGCGGTGGAGCTCAAAAGATCTAAAAAAGCCATAAAGACAAACAGAGGAAGAAAGAGCATAGGCAAAGATATGATAAAAGAGTCAGAAGGGATGACAATGTTGGCAGTGGTATAGATGTATTAAGCATATTTGAGTAACTTTCTGAATAAATTGTATTGAAGAGAATACTTTTTTACCATACACTTCTACTTGAGTAATATTATTTTGAGTAAGTAACAATAATGTGTAAGTACCAATATTTTACTTATATATTTTGGTGACTCTACCCACCACTACACAGTAAAAAATCATGTTCAGTAAATAATTGTATTTTCATTCTATAAATATATTTTTTTTACATATCTAAGAGTTTTTCACTTTTGAATTACATTTGCAAGTGCAAAGAATTACAACTCAACAAAGCTATACGCTATGTGAACTTGTGGTGAGTCACATCCTAACAACTTAAGGGAAAAAAGTAGTTTAACTCAAAAAGCAGCAATATTTTTTACTTGAATTTTTGGCTACTCTACCCACCCTTAGTATTAACACATAGACACATCAAGAGATAGCAGCTGTCCTATTATGGAGGGGCGTGTTTTTGTACCTGTTCGAAAGCTCAGGTAAATCCCTCAATGTCACAGAACTGAGCGATGTTTTGGGAAGAAGAGCTTTGTGAGATAATACGATCCATAAAAGAAAGCAAGAAAAGGCGGTGGGGTGATTTTAGGGGGGTGAGACAAAGATGAAAGGCAAAATGGTGGATCGTAAATTTTAACAGGACAGACAAATAAAAACGCTTCATAACCACTCCTCTCTGCAATTTATTTGATGCCGTGAATGTGAAGCTAGTCTTTGTTTCCCAAAAAAATGCCCTGACCCCATACTTCTCTCCCCCTTGTGCCAATCACTAAAACCCGTCTATAAAATTCAAAATCCACTTGGTTAGAAAAATGTCTTCATGTGCTCCCAAATGACCACTCACAAAACGCTGTGTATACAAAAGCTAGGATTTATTCTTATTCTTTGAGTATTTTCACACTGGAAAAAAAATAAATATAAACAACTCTCTCAATAAATACTTTAGAGATATGGTCAAGCCACAACATCCAAGGCAAAGACACAACAATAGACTTTTTGATGAACGAACCAAGCCAAGTTGCTACAGAATGAATGCCAAATGGAAGGCTCTAATGGTCCAAAAAATACATTACACCATGCCATTTTAAGTATGTTTTGTGTTTAAAGGGAATTTTTACAACCTGTGAGCAGTAGTCAAGTTGACTTTCACCACTGTATTTTGTAAAAGAAAATACATTACATTAACAAGACATATTATAGGTGTTAAATATGCTTGGTTTCAAATTTGCATTAACAATAATTCACCTACCTTTATTATTGAGATTCAGCCAAAAACAGATGATTGAGTCAGACAATCATAGTAGGAGATTACTAAATGAATCTCAATAATAAAGTTATAACATAAAAAGACAAAATTAATCTGCTAAATCTAATTCACCTACCATTTGGTCCTATTCCTTTATTATTAGCCTCTACCAGCAACTATAGGCCTTGGGCGTGGCAGACTCAATGCCATTTACACTTAGAGACATGCATTGACAAACAACCATGACTTTTGACTTGTGCTATAATACTTTCTTTTACTATCTCTGGAAGCCATTAATTAAGCAACCAATGGAAGGCTGTTTTATTAAATATTCCCAATATATTAATCTATTTATGTAATCTATAATGTAAAACCTTACATTCAAATGGCAGTCATTTTCTAAGAAGCCTCTGAAAATGTAAATGTACAGCTAATACTGTATGATGTGGAAAAACATGAGAACGGGTGAAACGACTGTATGCAGAAAGTGAGGGTCCTATATTTAAAGCAGCTAATAAAACTAGTGGAATTTAATTACGGTTTACCACAATAGTGTATCTGTATGTATCTATGACCACCTTTTGCCTGGACAGTCATGTGTAGCTCTGTTGTACTCTTACTGTAACTAGACTGCAGAGTTAGGGATTACTCAGCACTGCACCGCTCTGTCCAGGCCTGACTCATGCCTCCTGCTTCCTTTCCTAGTCTCCTCATCCTCGCCCTCTTCATCCTCTGGCTATTTCCTTTCCTTTTGTCCTTCAACCATTCACAGTTTTCCCATCTCACTTTAGACAATGTTGAGTGTTTGCTGATTCAGACTTATGAGGTCAGTGAATCAGATGTATCTCAATGGGTGCAATGTCTGTCTGGCTGCCTGTCACTCGCTTGACCCCCTTTGTATGTATGTGCCCGATCGCCTACATTGGGATTTCTGTTGGTCTATGATGAACCAATAAGTCCAGTAACTGTCTATTTAGTTGAATCAGGATCTTGGTGCATCAGATAAGTGACCGTGGTTGTGAATATGTGAACTTTGTACAGTCTTTTCTCTGATCAAAAATCATTCATTCATGTATTCCAGTATGATGTGAATTAGGGCTGGGTGAGATTGTTCTTTTATGAGATGTCTTTTCCATATACTGTTACGTACAGTACTGGTTCACAAACCAGTGGTGGTTCTTGGGCTGGGTAGAACTACTCAGAAGTCTTGTCAGATCTGGTTTGGACCTGGTTTAGTCTTGATTTTGTCCTACTTTACCTGGTTTACACTTGATTTAGCTCTGCTTTGCTAAAGATTGATTTATTTAGACCTGGTTTGTTTAGTAAGACCTGGTTTAGTCCTGATGAATACTCATTTTGTCCAATAATATGGTATATGGACAGACACCTATTTTCTCAGGTGGTACTTGGTGAGAAAGGTTTAAGAAGGTCACCCAGCCCTAATGCAGTATAAATCAATATATTTAATATGTTCTCTTGGTAAATGTGTGCTTGCGGCTTTTTCCAGTCCAGTCTTTCATTTTGTGCAAATAAAGTCCAATACAATGCACATTTCCTTTGTCATCCTCAGAGTCTCTTTTTAAGCCGGTTAAAATCCTTTGCCGATCTCCACAACCAGCTTTGCAGTTCACGCAGTATCCAAAATCCCTCGACTTTCCTTGCGAAGTCATTCATCGTTGGCCGCACCGACAAAGATGAGGAAGCTGGAGAAGATGAACGCAGAGGTGGTGCGTAAAGGCCTTTTCGTAGCGACAACGGGACTGGCTGGGGTAGAAGGGTGTGCTCTTCCCCTGTCCCGAACTGGTAGAGCAGAGATAGTGTTGATAGAGGAGGTTGGATTGTGGATGGAAGCAGAGATCGAGGGGACCTCATGTGATGTTCTGAAAATGTTGAGATTGCTTTAGTATGTTGCCTAATTTCCACCGAAAGCCCTCTTTCTGCAATAAAGCCATCTTCCTTTCTCAGAGTGTCTCCATATGCTGCATTGAGATTGTAGCTAAATGCGTTGTTGTTGTTATTGCTGTTGCTTTGAATGGGGGTTTCTGTGCCTGGTGCTGCCACATTGAATTCATGCTCTTCTGAGATACTCAACAACCGTCTTTTTGGACCATGCATATCTTTTTCGGCGTCCCATTCTTGTGCTTCTGGTTCCTCTCTTTTACCACGTCTCCTAGTTTGCTTTTTTTCCCCAATACCTCTTCCAGGATTGATATCAGTCCTTCTTGTTCCTTGATTTGTAGTCATCAAGTCAACAGCATCTTTGTCATCTCCTCTTACAACCCTGGTTCGACTTCGCCTTAGGCTGCCACGCTGTCCCGATTCCGCTCTCGCCCTTGACTGGTACAAACTTTGGCTCATAAGAGGAGCTGGGCGATCCCTTCCAACGCCTCTCTGCATGTTGCTGCTGACCATTCTCATGTTGGCAGAAGAAGGCGGAAGGGCGTATCCAAGAGTGGTCATAAGTGCAGATATAGACCCCAAAAGTCCATCTAGTCCTGTGCAGAAATGTAGTAGGGATGTTTTGAGAGAAGGGCAGAGGGTGGAGCGGGCGAGTTCTCGTACAGCGGCTAACAAAATGGAGTAGGCTTTCTGGTTTTGGGCGAGTCGAGCTTGGTTCTCCAGGCCGTGCCAGAGCTCCAAACGAGTAGCAGCACTGGGTAAGGACAAGGCAGTGCTGTTGGGGCGTGGAGGTGAAAAGTCTTTCTCATTGAAAGGAGGGCCAAGGTAGGTGAGCTGGAGAGGAAACATAAAAAGGGAACATTTAGTAGAGTTATTTTAGAAAGAGACAAGCTAATTTACTGGCCACTTTATAGGGAACTTTGTATCTAATTAAGTGTCCCCTAATAAATAGTGTGTGTGTTTTTCTGCTGCTATTGTCGTTTCAGTTCAAATCAGTCTGGCCATATGCCTCTGAAATCTGGCATTGACCATACATTTTTCATCTCTTACCTGCTGCTAACTGACCATTCTATAAACCCTGGCAGCAAAGGTTGCATGTGAAAACCCCAGTAGATAAGCAACCAATTATTAGCCACATAAATGTCACTTAAATCACCAATTTACCAAACCTCAGTCTGGGTGTTTTGCTAAATAAGATTGTTGCCACTTGGTAAATGGAAAAACAGCTTACAGCAAATATTATAGTGATTCATCATGACTTATATTTGGAGCCAAAGGAGAATTGAAACATCATTTAGTTTGGCATTAGTTGCTGGTAGCATTATCAAACAGTGTTAGGAAATCCCCTCTCCTTAAGGGGTCACCACAACAAAATGTATAAGTTTGTTTTTATGAACCCCTACAACTAAGCCTTGGTTTAGAACAAGTTACCAAATACCTTTAGGGCTAACTTCAATTCAGCACACTGGATTCATTCATTAAAATGTAGTGGAAAAATCCCTTCCATTGTGTTGCCGCAGTTGCCAGGAAGTGTCCATGGTGTTCATTAGAGAAATTAGGGGCCTTACTTTCATGTTTGTATAACTAAATCGTCCGCAAACAGAAACGTGTTAATTAGTGAGGAATTAGATCTTTTTTAAGAGACCATCTTTGGCCCATATGTATAGCAGTCACACAATTAACTTTTGGCATGGATAATTACAGATGTGAAAATATTGGAGAAAGTTTGGTCCTGGTATTGACCTGATAGTTAGTTCTTATATAGGCACCATTTAGTTCTTGTGTAGGTCCTGATTTAGTGTATCCCTTAGTCCTGATTTTGACCTGGTTTAGTTTTGTTTCATTGTTTACTACTGATTTAATCCTGGTTTAGAGGCAGTTTAGTCTTGGTATAGACCTGGTATAGACCTGGTTTAATCCCAAATTACACTTCAGTCCTTTATTAGAGTGTTGGCTTGGTTGGTTGATTGGTTTAGTTCTGGCTTAGTCCTTATTTAGTCTTGGTTTAGTCCTTGTAGATTTGTCCGCTTACTCACATAAACGTCTTTGATCTCTTTGAGCTGATATTCCAGATACTTGGTCAACTCGTAGGTACTCTCGATCGAACTCCTCTCACTCGCCAGGTCCAGCGCTGTCGCCACGGTAACGGCAGCGGCCAACAGCACAACCACCAGCTGCCTGTAATGATCTGTGCAGAGGAAAGATAATAAAAAGACTCATTAAAAGTGAGTTGTTTCTTTGGTGACGTTCACATCTCGGATATCCAAAAGCTAATTAAAAGAACCGCCGAGGTATTTGAAATCATAACAACCAAGTGAAATGTAGCCGTAACTGTGATTATTTAACTGGGAGTTTTTAATGAAGATGAAAGCTCAATAGTTTTTTTCCTAATATTCTCAAAGGGTGGAAATCTAAATGGCATGAGTCCATTCTAACTTCACAGGAGAAGAACAAGGTCCACTCTTTTGGATATATTTTGAGTGCTAGAAATCTAAATAAATGGTCATGGACTTTAATCTGATACTGTTCAAGTTATCTTTCCTATTAGAGCCTATAATGACATCATGTTGTGAATAAAAAATACAAAAAAATCATTATTTCCTTGATTTAGTCTTTGGCATTTTTAAGTGTATTTTGAAGCAATCTTATGTAAATAATCAGACATCTTTCCATCAAAAAATCTCCCATATATATAAATATATCACAATATAGATGGTTATTGAAAATTGAATGTTTTTCTCATATTGTGCCACCCTTATTGATATGAAATATTTTTGGAATATTGTGGCACATCTCTATAGCTATGTTCAGGACAATCAAACAAATGGCTCAAAAATGCACATATGTTCATTCCTGAGCGTCAAACCTCCGAGACATGTGGCTTTCTTTACAATCACAAACATTAATGTGTTTGCATCAGTTGTATGTTTACAGCCCAAGCTCCTGTTTACTCTTCATCGTGTTTGTGTAGGTGTTTCATGTTACAAGCTGTGAGTGTCTGTGAGAATGTTTGGATCTATAATTGAATATAGGGATTATATTCACATTTCTGTTCAGATATACAGTTTTTCAGGGCAGATGTGGAGTTTTTTGTGAGTTTTTGAGTGTATTTGGAGAAGAGGGCTGTCACACCAAAAATCTTTTAGTGCCTCTGTCTCTGGACTCAAACAGAGAAAATTGAAGCTGAAAGGTGGTTTTCAACATTAGAGCCACTTCCAAGTCATCCACCTCTATTCAACTTTCCTCAAAGGAACCCTTTTATGCTAATTTGACTTGTCTGAGTTTTCTACAATGTTCTCTACTCATCAAATATGGCAGCAAATCTAAACTTAATGTTTTATTTTTTACATATAAAGACCTAGGCTTAAATAGGACACGTGAACCTTTCAAGCTGGCTACTGTTAGCTGCATATAACATACTAATTTAACAACATTGTAACGTTAGTGGCTTTAGCATTGTGATATTATGCTGAGTAAAGTTACTACATTCTAAAAAAGACTAAAAAACAGTGCTTCCAAGCAGGGGAAAAAGCCAAAGACCACGCCTCCCATATATGACGTGATATGTACTGTATCTATCGACCCTTTAAAGTCTATGCTTTTTACTCTTCCTTGAGATAACCCACTTTTCCAAGCTGTCTGCGTCATCCTTTTCCCTTTCATCCACCCCTGTGCCTCCCGTGACACATGCTGGTAGTAGCCTGTGATTCACTCTTGTTGTAATTACACAGAAAACATGCCTGACTTAAACAGGTGAGATTGCACAATGTCTTGGGCTTCCCTCATAGTGCGCACACCTTGGGCCTCCACCAATATGAAGCTTTTCCTTTCTCCTTAAGTAATCTCTCTGCGCTTCCCTTTCTTCTTCTGTTTCTGATTTAACTTACGGTAAATCCTCTTTTTTCCCCACTTTTCAGCTGCTCTCAAACTGTCTTATCTTGTTTCTGCCACGGGTCAAAATAACAGCTAACAATTAACCCCGATTAGCTGGTCCTACTCCCAGACCGTTGGCTGCAAGTTCCACATCTTTGCTCTTTAAAAGCCACCCAGAAGGATAAATGGGGGATTTGAGGTAAATGGCTGACGCTTAAAAAACAATACATTTCAATGTGTTTCTAGGAGAAACGACCTAAAGCAAGTCTACAGCAATCTTGTTGCTGTGACTCAATATTATTTATAAATTACAACAGGGCTGGGTCGAAAGCATATACGCAACCAATGTCTCAACGCACAAAAATGCAGAGGTGGAAAGTAACTAGACACTAAGGTAGTCTATTTTTATGTTTGAACTCTCTGTGTGCATTTTCTAAAACATACTTTCACTTGAGAAGAAAACTACTACTAAAGGTAATTCAGTAGGAAACATATTTCTTTATATTGTTAGTAAGGGGTTTTATGTAGTACTGGCGCTAGAGTGGCCCTCGAGGTAAAGCAGGTTGTCAACGAACTGGAAGGTTTGTAGTTAAATCCCTGTTGGATCCGGTTAATACTGATGATGTTTCCTTGGCAAGGCACCTCACCTTCACACTGGTGAAATGTGTTACTGTGACTATCATGGTGTTTGGGGCTGAAGAACCTTGGAGAATTATGGCTGCTACAATGCCTCCAGACTACTCCAGAACAGCTGTGGTTAAAGTGCAAGAATAAATTCATAGAGCTTGCCCCAAAAACAATATTTTTGTTGTAATAATCAGCAGTAGCACTTCTTACAGGATATAGAAGGAGTACTTCAGATCTGACAGTGTGTCCATGAATGTAAAGCAGGAACAAACTACAAATCCCTTGTTTATTAAAAAGAGAACCGGTGGATCTGAAGCTAACTCAACAGATAACAATGATGTTTTTCTTGTACTCAGGCATTGTGAGGACTATGTTGAATATATTGAAAAGTTATCCCGGGTTTACTAGACAAATTGAATAATAGCTTGAGAAACTGGCAGTTTGAAATTAAAAAAGGATTAGACAAAACTTGATTGACAGCGACACAAAACCGAATAACAACAACTCCCAGCAGCAAGATGTTTAAAAAGCCTCGTTAATAGGTAGTAATGTTTCGTGTACCTGTTACGCCCTGCTAATCGGCTACATCAAAGAACCCTCCATAGGCTATTATCTATAAACACTGTGGTTAGGCAACTCCCACTGGCTCCCACACACACCTTGCATTAGCTTCATTTTTGGTACAACCCCCCACCGGTAAGGTTTAATATGATGGCGAGATGGTACAACAAAAATATCAGCACATCATTTTAAAGTTTACTGGTCATAAGTGGGTGTGAATTAAACTAAACCAGGACTAAACCACAACCTGAATTCAGCCAGTGCTATATCAGGACTAAACCAGGCTTTACATGAAAACCAGGGTTAAACCCTGACTAAATTGAAAATGACATTAATTATAATATTGTGTTTAGTACTTTTTTTGAACACACAAGACAGACTAGATTAGGCTTTTTTCATTTCTGTTTGTTTAAACTTTATAGTTCCTTTTATTGCACTGACAAATATTTGAGTACATTTCTCTCAGATAACTATAATGTAATACATTTATTTTTTCACAATATGGATCTTGCATTTGCTGACATTTGCTACATTGTGCAGCCCAACTTCCACCAGAGAAAGCCTCATCACCTGTCATGGGAAATAGACATCTTATATAGGCAACATTTGGAGCTCATCAAGCCACACGTTCCTCCTCCTCTACTATTAGCATCAAAACAGCCTCAAATCAGCAAAGTAAACAGGCCGCAAGTAAAAAGACACTGTTTGCAAAGGAAAGAAAACTCTGAAAGGATAAACAGGTACAAAGATGGAAGAAGAAGCCTGGAATGAAGCAAAGAAAATTGGCAAAAATCAACCTAAAGTATTTCCTTTTGTCTGTTGCCACATGGTTTGGAGATGGTTGCCAGACGCTGCACAGCTCTTGTTTTGACTGATTGCTGACATGTCTGAAAACATCCTTGGCTGCCGCTTACACAGTGCGCCTTGTGTATTAGATAAGTTGGATCCAGGGATATTTGTCATATAATAATATGTATTGGGTAAGTTTCACATAGGCTGACTTCAGCACGGGCCCTGGGGGGTTGTTAGGTGGGTGTGGGGTGAAGGGTATACCTGAAGCGGGGCAGAGTTGAATCCAGACGTTTTGAAGAAGGATTGTATTACAGCAACAAAGTAGTTCCCCAAACAAGTCCATCGTGACCTGAGCAACGTGTATGTTTGTGTGGGTTTTGGTGCCTATATCCTGACATTGTATATGCATTTTAGGAATACATTTACAGCAATACATTAACAAAAATATCCTATGCCTGTTCCCTTCAATGGCCTTTTTGAGCCTTAGGTGTCCCCTAATTGGTTTGCATACATTTACTAGTAAACTGTCTAAAATACAGCTAGAGCCACGGGTATTTGAGTATTTTCCTACTCAGAAGAATAAATTAGAACTATTGTTAGACAAAATCAGGTAAAAAAACTACATTAAACCAGGTCTAAACCAGGTATAAACCAGAATTTAACTAGAAATACTAAGTTTAAACAGGTACTAAACAGGTACAGGTCTACACAATCTCTACCATAGACTGAACTGCAAAAGACTCTTGAGTACCACTTAAGAGAGAAGAAGAGATTTTGAGAAATACTGCATTAGCATTTACTTACATACTGCCATCAATTTGTCTGGGCTTGGGACAAACACAAAGGTGAGCTTGTGGATGGGTTAAATCTAGTTGGTTAAATTAAAAGATATATACTTTATTGACCCCAAAGGAAATCCAACTAAAACTGGGCTGATGTCACACCACCTAAAAGTCAGACTGATATGTTTTTTACTGGTGAGAAAGACTTATGATTTGCCAATACACTATTTTAGATTTTTTTTGGTAAAGGTAGGATACTAACATCACCCTAAAAACCCCAAAAGACTGCACAGTTTACTTTTTGACTTGGGTTTTTCTCCAGTAGCAGGAAACTTTTGACTTGACATATGAACCTACAGACAATATTTTGAAAAGCCCCATGTTTGAAGGTGTTATGGGACAATTTCATTCTATTTCCAACATTAACAACATCCAAGATCAACTGAGGTTTTGAATGAGACTTTGGTTTTGTGGGAAAACCATGTGCAGTTTTGCAATATCAAATCTAGTCCAGGAAAATCTACTCGCTCTGCCAAAATAGGATGCCCTCGATTGCTCTAAATACAAGGATGTTACTGATCAGGTCCAAAAAAACAGTTAAAATTAATTACACTGTGAAATATTTGTATTCTAAGACATGCAGTGCACAAAATGTGAACTAGGCCTGTGCTGTCATCCCCGACAGCAAGGTGTATATCGGCGAAACGGCCCCATTCGTCTGCCCCATACGTCTGCCCCATAGGTCTGCCCCATAGGTCTGCCCCATACATCTGCCCCATAGGTCTACCCCATACGTCTGCCCCATACGTCTGCCCCATACGTCTGCCCCATACGTCTGCCCCATAGGTCTGCCCCATACGTCTGCTCCATACGTCTGCTACAACTGTCACCAACGGGCACCTTAATCAGACATTGTGTAATTTCTAAGGTTTTTAATATTGTTAACGAGCAATTAAGAGGCCTCGCCCCCAAACCATGACAAACA
>JAVQKC010015697.1:0-21196 GCA_036025475.1 Philypnodon macrostomus
TCACACGGCGCTCAAGGCGCTCCCTCAAAATGTTTTGGTACGACTTCGGTAAACTACAAAGCTCCGGGAGTCAGGAGCGTCGCGGAGTAATACATACCGGTACTATGCTTCACCGTAACATTAGAAGTGTATTATTAATAGTGTTTATATATGACCCCAAAATGGCCATATAATTTTTACGTGTTACAACTGAACGAGTCTGACTGTTTTGTTTCGCTTAATGCGCCTTATGGTCCGGTGCGTCTTATATATGAAAAAAGTTAGAAAATAGACCATTCATTGACAGTGCGCCTTATAATCCAGTGCGCCCTATAGTGCGGAAAATACGGTAGATTAGTTTAACAGTGAACTCATGGTGTGATGGGATAGTTCTCACCAGCCTGAGGCCCTGTAGGAAGGGTTCGGGGCTGGACTCAGCACTGGCAGATGGTGGAGAGGGTGGGGCACTGCTGCGGACCCCCACTGTGGCCAACAGACAGGTCAGGCAGGCTGGGACTGTGTAGACCAGGGTCTGAGAGCAACAAACAAATGGTTACAATCTCATCACCAGAACAGATTGCTGAGAAAAGGCTGATGGACTCACAATGAGGGGAATGCTGTGGTAGTTCAAAGACAGGAATGGAGAGATGATGTTGGCCAAGAGCAGCCCCAGAGGATTGGCTGGAATACAAACACAGCGTACATACTGCTTCTCTGAATGAAAATGCTATAGTTGTGGGCTTTCGCTCATTTGTTTGATACTGCGATACTCACACATGGAGGCAATCATGTTGGCAGTGGCGCGTTGGTGCTCTGGAAACCAGAGTGCTGCTAGTTTGGTGGGGGTAAAAATGATGAGAGGCTGGGCCAGAGCACTGAGGGTCTGTCCCACCATTACAATGGCGTATCGGTCCTGAGACATCAGATATGGCACGGCTGCACCCATGAAACGAACCAGTGCTCCCGCCATGTTCAACCAGGACCCCAGGATCAGCTGCACCACACAGGCAAATAGGACAATAGACCCTTTAAAATGTTTGTCATATGGAATGTTCAAAATTCTCGAATGGAGGCGACTGAAGCAAAAGTGAGTTAACTTTACAAAAAAGTAGGATTTGTGGTGAGGGATAGAATCATTCTGAACATACAATGAAAACAAATATTGTGGTCTTCAACATTTCAAGGACTATTACTAATGTGTACATTAAATAAACATACAGTGTGAGGTACATTCACTGATGTTTCCTAACCAGGCACTGACATCACCTACATGTAGCAGAGTGGTTGTCATTTGTCAAAACCATCTTAATATGCAGTATTTTGTGGCTAATGCTAATTTCTCCATTGCAAATTATGTTATGAATATTATGGTCTTGCCTCCAGTTGCCTCCATTCTGAAATTTGGAACTTTCTGTTTGCAAACATTTAAGGGTCTATACCAGAGCCTAATAATCATCATGTTGATTTACTATGTTACTCTATTAATGTACAGTGTAAGTGGACGAAGCAGGTACCGTGATACGCAGGCCCAGCACATCCAGCATCCATGTGGTTCCAAAGCTGAGGGGTATGGCCACCACCATGTACACCAGAGACAGCCAGTTGACCTGCTCCAGAGACACACCCAGGAAGGATCCAGTCTCATTAGCTATGGGAGCAAAGGTCAGCCATAACTGGAAGACAAAGAGAATGATTGTGCTGTGATAGAAAATGCATTTTTACACAACTCTATTTTCTCATAAATAGACAAATGTTGAACATGAGCCATATTTTCACACTGTTAGTAAGTAAGTAAGCTGTTATACAAGTTATTACTTATTGTAATCTCGCTGGTTTGCATCTACTGTAGATATAGTTTTACAAAAATGGTGTAAAGGAGGTTAAACTGGTTTAAAGAGGGTTAAACCGGTTTAAACTGGTTCTTTGGTGAAGATTGTTCTAAGATAGACTACGGGCATATTCTCTGCATGTAACTGTAGCAGATGTATCAGGTCATGTGGCCTCTCCTCAAATATAAGGAAATGAAACAGTTCGTCTCCAACAGAAAACAGGCACTCTGTGTGACACAAGTGAACACAATCGTTGCATTATCAACAAAAGCTCAGACTGATTAGAGCTTTTCTTGTTTTGTTTTTTTTAACACACACACACGCACGCACACACACACGCACACACACACACACACACACACACACACACACACACACACACACACCAGTCTATTCAATCACTAAAACCTCCATTCACTATACACTTTAACTTCATTTAGATGAAGTGATGCATTGGAATAAAAAGAAATAGTAATAAATGAACATACACTCATGATGACACAGACCTGACTGATCTGTTGACTACACACCAATAACAATGCTGACTGATAAGACAAACTAAACACAATGAAATAAGATCTCTGATCAGTAAACATGTTTACAGCCAAACAGTTGTGTGAACAAAAAGTGTCAATAGTTCACCAACAATAGAGAGCGGAGGGCATAGTCTAGAGTCAACTGTCTCAGATTGCTGTTTATCCCCATTCCAGGTGGGTCAACTCAACACTTACTGTTGAGGATTTCTGAGATCAAACAATTTAGACATGTGATCAACATTATCAGCATGTATATTGACTATCTGACCTCTTGCTCTATGAGCTACTGAGAGTTTTCCATAGGCTACCCTTTCTGCCAATACTTAGAGCTATATTCCAGCCCAGGTTATAATTTGTTTTACTAGTGTGATATCTTGATACTGACATATTGTTATACAGTTGATTAATTATTTATTTTCTGTAATATATTAGAGGGCTCATGTTCCATAAGCTCCCCTCATAATGCCGCATATGGCCAGAATGTTATGGCCCAGACAGAGATGAGAGCTCACCGTGGCGTTGGAACAGTTGAGCAGACAGAGCACCAGCAGCACAAACCACCTCCTTCTGTAAACTTTAAACTCCAACAGTTTCTTCAGCTCAAGACTGACTTCACTCGGGGTCTCACTCTTCTTGGCCATATCATCAGTGACCTGGGGGTAAATTTCGCTCTCAGTCTCAGCGCCGCCATTCTCCATTAGTCACCGAGTTCTATGCGTAAAAAGTCCGGGATGGGCTCCAGCGCTGAGAGAATTGTCATTCACCGATTCAGTTAGGGTTAGATTTGAAGCCCAAAGTATGTGTCCCTTGTGCGATCTCTGGGCTGAGTTTAACTAGCCTCAGAAGGTTTAGGAAAGCCGGTAGTAATGGTTAATGACATAGTCCCAGTGGATCTCAACATTCACAACATACTGTATCAAAGATCCGCTGTTGAGACGATGATCTGCTCGGTCACACATTGAGGGATGAGAATATAATATGAGTATATGGCAGAATATGTTATATGTAAGAAAATAAAGCTTGTCACGAATGTTTTTTTTATTTTTTATTATTTATTATCACAATAATATTTACATTTTCAGTTACTGGCCAAACACCAAATGGGACCCTTTCAAAGTTTGTAAACAGAAAGTTCTAAATTCTGGAACCGAGGCAACTGGAGGCAAGACCATAATAATACATTTTCAATGGAGAAATATAAGAAATTGAGTTGGTTTTGGCAAATGACAATCACTCTGCAACATGTAGGTGATGTCAGAGCCTGGTTAGGAAACATTCGTGAATGTACCTCACATTGTATGTTTATTTAAATGCAGTGAACAGTCAACACATTTCTTGATTTTTAGATTTACAGTAGTCTATATGGTTGGTAAAAACTGTTTTGATGTAGCCTAATATGTAATCTGTATGTGTTTATACAAAATATATATATAACTTTTAGGACATTAATTTTCTTCTGTTTATTCTCATCGGGGGTCAGGGGTGGAGTCTATTCTTGCAACCATAAACCTGATTAGGGACATCATTATTAACTTGTGTTTAATAATAATAATTAAAAAATCAAACTGATGCAGGGCACAGTCTGGACAATTCACTGGGCTCACACGGGGACAAACTGACTTACAACTATTTACTCACATACATTCAGCATTGGACATTTCACCTTACTATTTTTGGTGGTGGGAAGAAACACAGGAAAGGACATGTTGGCCAAGAGGCCAGAGGATTGAACCGACAACCTCCTTGATGTGAGGCAGAGGCTGTTGCTCAAGCAGGTTAGGACAGAGTGAGACGTCACTTCGCTATCAATGACAGTTGACTTTGACATATCCAGGATCCTCCCTGTTTAACCCCTTCACTTCCAGCTCTAGCTCACTGGCTCCAGCCTATAAGTACACTTGCAGCCACTTGATTTTTTTTTTTTTAAAGTTTATGATTTTACGACAAAATTAATTCTGTTTTTAGGAGAAAAGTTTTTACGAGTTAAATAATTTCAGTTTTCACGACTTTTTTCTGATGATCGGTGCCGGCGGGATGGCAGCCGGAGTGGTGGGCCATTCAAGCGGGGTGCGGGTGTCTGTGCAGCCGCGGCTCAAAGCCCGCAGCAGGGTCCGGGCAAAGCCTGGAGCACCAGGGTAACCAAAACTGTGGTCTGTCCTGTGACCACAGCGACCACATTGTGAGAACTCAGACTATGGTTCATAGCAGTTTTTACCCAGTGATCCGTAGGTGGTCAGTGCGCTTTGACCAGTCCTCCCAGTGATCCGTGTGTGGTCAGTGCGCTCTGACCAATGGTCCGTAAGTGGTAGGCTTTAAAAACAATGTTGCAGTTGAATGCAGGTACAAAGATAGACTTCACTGTGCATATACTGCATATAAATAGGCTCTCACCGTGGGTGGTCTCATTCATCCAAACTCAGGTCCTCTAGAACTGCACTCTTTTGGACCGAGAACGCTGATGTGTTTCCTGGGATCCGCTGTAGCCACTCCTCCAGTTTGGGGGTTACTGCCCCAAGTGCCCGATGACCACGGGCACCACTGATGCCTTCACATCCAGGCCTTCTCCAGATCTTCTTTGAGGCCCTGGTATTTCTCAAGTATTTCAGTAAATGTAAATTGACTCCAGGAAGAATAGATGATGCACCTCACTGCTGATGGTAATGGGGATGTCAATAAACATAAACAAAAACATAGACTTGGTATTGCTATGTCAACCAAGGTTGGTTCGCATTACCATTTTGACTGGATAAATGTGAACGAGATAACTCAAAAACAAATTGCCGGATCAGTTTAAACTTTTGCACACAGGTACATACGATAAAGACACTAAACTGGATTGAGTTTGGTACTTCTACGACGAATAATAACTAATTAATTACCCAAACTGTGAATGCAATAACTCAAAAAGTCTTTGCCGGATCTTTTTCAAATTTTCTAGACAGTTGCATATCCTGAAGACACTGAACTGCATTGAGTTTGGTACTTCTACAATTATTGACAACTAATTAATTAACTAATTAATGCCCTGAAGCACTTTAATTCAGCCATTAATCCTGCTGAACATGAACAAAATCGCATGCATTTTGGTACCGTGATCCGGGCTAGTGTATATTTCATGTACATAGGCACATTACAGAGGTCAAATAAAGAATGCCTCTATAGCGCTCCCATGTTTATGACCCCTATGGGACCCTGGACACACTTACTTTGGCAGAGAGCAATGACACTTGGTACAGTGATTCTCCACAGTGTACCCAACATAAAATATTATTATGACCCCACCCTACAACAAAGTTGGCCATTTTGGATTGAAATTGGGAAGTCAGGTATATTTGACAGCCTCTAACTTGCACATACGATTAGGCTCAAACCTGAAATACCTAATTACCCCCCACCCATGAACATATTTACATATTTGACTAATATGATGGCAGGTTCCTCTATAGCGCCCCCTATAGACTGAAAGAAGAATGTAGTTTTAGGAACATTTTTAGGGTATTGCATTGGGGAAGGGCCTCTTAATTGCTTGCTAGCAATTTTATGCCTAGTTTTTATATAGAAGCCCATTTATTGGGAGATTATTGGGAATATAGTTGATGCTTGTAATCAGCTCTTTTCATGCTTTAACCTTCAGCCTCTGTTGACTTTGTATTGTCATTCATGTCCTTGCCCCGAAGCGGTTGATTTAGCCTTGTGTGCCTCTTCCAAATGCAGACCTTCTGCTTCCATTTCCTCTGTTTTACCCCATCTAACCCGTTGGTCTTTGGCTGCACCACTGAAATTCAACTCTAGTTTAACCTCCCTTAAGACCTCCCTTTACTATTATGCATACACAAACCACTCTTGGGCCAACCTAACTGGCATTGTTAATGCATACAATAATGGCTTAATCTATTTAATTACAATTCAAGACCAAACGTGACCAAGTCCTTTAAATAAAATCAAATCAACACAATTTAGAGTATTTTGTATTTCTCAATACTTTCTTAAAATGCGTTTCACTAATGTTTTACAC
Organism: Philypnodon macrostomus; assembly: GCA_036025475.1. Taxonomy (NCBI): domain Eukaryota; kingdom Metazoa; phylum Chordata; class Actinopteri; order Gobiiformes; family Eleotridae; genus Philypnodon; species Philypnodon macrostomus. The sequence continues at coordinate 6,360 of JAVQKC010015697.1, forward strand.
TAGCAACACATTAGAATGCAATAAGTTCATTATAAACAATATTTGTAAATGTTATTTGACATTAAAACTTGACATAAATGACAAGATCAAGCCTAGCCATTTTGTTTTAGTGGCAACAAAGAGAATAACTTTTCTCTATAACTTTCTATATTTTTATAATTATGAGTTCTTTTTGTGTGACCTATTTCTATCGTTACCTAACAGAACACTGTTGATTGAGAATTGAGACATGTAAATTGATAAACAGCCTTATTCATTATACATAAAGCAGATACATTTGCATTTGTTAAAAAAGTATTTTTTATTAACATAATTCTTCATGTTAGAATTGCTTTATGAGGATCAAATAAAAGATGGCCTGTATGTATATACTGTATACCCAGTGCAGACTTCAGCCTATCCCTTGTACAGGAGCGCGGTAGGTGGGATTCTCCTCTGGCCCACAGCGCCATGTTTGCTTTCCATTGTGGGACACCACAGTTTAAATTTGGCCTGTTAGACGTGTGCGAAATAGAGAAGCGTCTATCACAACAAGGGCACAAATGTAGCTTAGTGGTTCCACAAGTGTTTAGACAAATCATTTTGGCAAACAGATTTCCCCCATCATTGGAATCTGCGGCTCACTCCAGTCTGGGCAATACCAGCGGCTGGGTACAATATCCTATTTTTATAAGAATTGCAAACAATAATATTTAATTTATTATATTTATATTATAGTGATATTATGGAATCACGTCATCCATGTCCGTAGATCCTAAAGCTGTGAAGACAATAACTCATAATGTCTTTGCCGGATCTTATTCAACTTTTGCACACAGGTACAGATCATGAAGACGCTGAAATGGATTAAGTTTGGTACTTCAACGATTAATGACAATTAATGAATTAATGAATTAATACCCTGGAGCACCTAATTGAGATTAATTCTGCTGAACATAAACAAATCGCATGAATTTTGGCACAGTGATCCGGGCTAGTGCATATTTAATGTACATAGGCAAATTACAGAGATCAGTAAAGAATTATTGAATTGCGGCGCCATGTTTTTGACCCCTTTGGGACTCTGGACACACTTACTTTAGCAGAGAGCAATGAAACTTGGTACAGTGATTCTCCACAGTGTACCCAACATAAAATATTATTATGGTCCCACCCTACAACAAACAGGAAGTCGGACATTTTGGATTGAAATTGGGAAGTCAGGTATATTTGACAGCCTCAAACTTGCACAATTGCTCAAGCCTGAAACACCTACCCCTGGCTCTGAACACAACTGATCAATATGATTCCATTTACATCTATAGCGCCCCCTATAGACTGAAAGAAAAAAATAGTTTTAGGGAAATTTACAAAATTTGCCAAAATCATTCTTCACAAACATCAAATCAAAAAAGTCAAAGAGACCCTTCCAATGTTTGTCATGGTTTGTGGGCGGGGCATCTTAATTGCTCGTTAACAATATAAAAACCCTTAGAAATCACACAATGTCTGATTAAGGTCCGTTGGTGCCAGTTGTGGCAGACGTACTGTATGGGGGAGTTTTTCCCATTTACACCTTGTCATCTTTCCTATTTAATCCTACCATAACTATGGTATAGTCCTAATAGTTAAGACCTATACTTAAAGCCCAGTTTAATTAAACTTTAGCTCCATAGTCCATTCGAGCTGGGTTATGCCTGGTTTATACTGTACACTACTTTTGGGGTGCTTGGGAACTTTTTAAGGGGACTTGACCCACCCTATATTGCCGTAACAACGCCCCTGGAGCATGGCTTACAAAGAGCATAAGTAAGATAATGTCTGTTCTTGTTTTCCCACAGGAGAGTCCTTCCCTCCCCAGGATGGCTTTCCAGCCTTTTTTCATTTCATTGGTCTGATTATATTCTATTATCCTAAATCATTCTGTCCAGATGCACACAGTCACACCCTTGCATGTTTCCTTGAGTTCATCTTTCTACATTATTGTCTAGGCAGAAAAGCACTATCTTGGCTTCCTGTGCCTTAGGTAGTGATGCGCACTAATGGCCTTTCACCACAAATGACTGGGCCTTAGTGATGAAGTGTATTTCTTTGTAATGGACTTTTATATATTGGTTTACAGCCTTCCCAGCAAACGCTAAACCACTCACCACCACAAGAGCTGTTGCCAAGCGGGCATTGTAAAAGCACAGAAAACACATTTAATTGTGGGCGTTTGAAAAAAATCTATTCAATCTATTCAGCTATCAGCTTTTTGTAGCTTTTTGTATATATATATATACTTTTGACATATAATATCATCACAAAGGCTAAATAAATATAAAAAAATGCCCATTCATGCTTATCAAATGAGTTTCACTTGACACTGTGATTAAAGATATGTCTAAATGGTTGGAGATTTCCCCCAAATTGGCTCAAAGGCTTAAGACAATATCAGCAGTCATTATTGCTTGTTGCACATTTATGTTTCCATTACTCAAGGGAAAATGCTGCTGTATCTATGTTCTTTATACCCCTAATTTTAACAGTAACTACCACGGACCACACACTACAGTGTTTTCACTGCTGGGATTTGCATTAACTTATATCAATATAGCAAATATATAGCAAATCAGGGTAGAATGTTGAGAAGCTATGATTTCATGTTTCCATTTATTTGCAGTAATCCAGGAGAATTTAGGGGTAAACAATGTAAATAAAAAGCAGGCTATTCTTTGTGTGTCGAATCTAACATTAAGACGAAAGCTGGAGAGTATTAGATACAGAGCAGCTCAAGTGAGATGGCAGACTATTTACCTATGCCTGCCACATTTCATCTTTAGAAGTCGCATGGAGGTCATTCTTTAACAGGTCAGGGTCAATTTTAGGCCCCAAATATAGTGGTGCAATTTAGGGCAATTATGACTAAACACTAAAGTATTGCCTTTGCACGCTGATTGCTTAGTTATACACAGTCGACTTTTGGTAAATAAAATGTTAAATAAAACTTTTATATAATATACAATTATTGTATATGAAAGTTTAACCTGTACTTACTCAGACCTTTAGAATGAGGGGGTGATGGGGAGGTCTTGGTTAAACACACACACACATCAGGCCTGTATGTTGACATCTGTTTGTTATTGAGTCTGTGAGGTCAGTCAGGTCGAGTGTTTGTAGTGGGCCACACTCTCACTGCGACATCAGGGTCTTTGCATGCTGGCTCAGATGTTATTGTGTGAGATTTTGAAGGAATCTTTTAAATTATGAGAACATTCAATTGTTCTGGTCAAAATTCTACTTCAAAAAAGGTTCACTCAAATTTGAGTTGGGTAAAGTTTCTGGTTGCTGTATTTTAGTTAAATGCACAATTCATAATTGAACTAGGCATCAAAGCCAAATGGTTCAAAAAGTGGCAATGTTGCATGATTTTCAACACAATTGGTCAAAGTCTTAGTTATTATCAATATTTCCCCATTGCTTTTATTGTAACCCAGTTTTTATTACAGTTTAAAAATCAAAAGAACACAACAGGAACATGTCTATACACGCTGCTTTGTCAAGTAAAGGGCTTTCTTGGGATGAAAATGAGCCATCTCGTTTTAGGTATTACTGTGGATTTATAAGTCAGAGTAACCCACTTTTTCAATGCTGCAATTTAGCCTACTCTACCCACCTTCGATTGGCTTTGACATTCTTGCGGTCATTAGTCCAGGTGCCCTACTTTCCACTAGAACCAGATGGTAGACATAAGCTGGTCCAGTTGAGAAGCTGGGGGTCTGTCCTGCTGTCCCAGCTGGAGGTAGGAGCTATAATGACCAGTCAGAGGCCTCGTGCCTTCACAGCTCTAACCACCTCAACTCTGCCTACTGAGCTGACTACAGATTAGACACACATACAGGGTATCTCAAATGTCCCTAACATAACATTTACAGAATTAAAAATGTTGATCTTAGACCTTAAAATAAAATGCAAGAGCAGGGAGCCTGCAGGTAGGACCACTGATGTGCTACAATATACAATGTACTCTCAGTTTTTTTACAGAGGGTGAAACTTCACTTCATCAATGCACTATAGTTCAAACAGTCTCAACTTGTCTGTGAGCTAAAGTGGTAACCGGGCTGCTGTGGTAGCTACAATAAGCTTGCTAACCTTCCTAATTAAAAGCAGGGAAGGAGCCATGCAAAGATGCTAATGCAGCCTCCACTGGAGCGGGGCAGTGTGGCGCTGCATGGAAAAGCCATTACAGCTGACAGAAAAGGCCTTTTATTTGAGGAACTAAGCTCAGGTTCACATCAGGAACCAATTACCTACAACTGCCCCCCTCCTCCTCCTCCTCTGAACTGTGCCCAGCCCCCTCCTCGGTCTGCATCGATCCTATCTGTTTTATAGCACTGTCCTGGGTTTCCTCCGAAGCGTCTGTCTGCAGCAGAACTTGGTTGAACCTAGTCTTTCCTTCCGGTCTCCTCTCTATCTGCTCTTACTCTAACTGCTCTACACCCTTTCCTGAGACTTACCTTACACAAATACTCCCATTTGTTTTCTTTTTCCCCCAAAAAATTCAGCACTGATTTCTCTGAGCTGTTCTACACCACTTTTGGGGGTGTCATAGGAACTGCCTTTCGTGTGGAAATCCTGAGATTCAATTCACAGATGGGGAAGAAAATAAAAGCCACAAAGTTGTACTGAGTAAGAATAGCCGTAGAGGAAATATTCTCTAGGATCATGTTAATGTGAAAACTGAATTCTGTCATATTTAACAAGCCTTCTTCATCTGAATACAATCTAACCGATGATAAAGGTCACCAGAAATGATTAGGCTGAATGGTCCATTTATTAAAGTTGGAAATCAATCTTTACTAACAGAAACAAATCAGTAATACAAAACATAGATACTTTAGCCAAGATTGGACACTCCTTTTTTGAAGATACATTAGCCTAATTAAAAATGTAAATAAACAGTGTATGGTAAATGCAATTCCCTATATGTTAGATCTGAATTAGCCAGCTGTTTCATGAGCGTCCTGAAATGGCAGGTTTGGTGGTGTGACCACAGGCATGTATGTGGTCAGTACCAGATGCACACAGCCGCCCTGAGCCCTGCCATGTCTGTGGTGGCGGCCTGCTGTTGTGGCACTGCAGTAAACCGTTCAGTGGCAAAGCTGTGGTAAGCCTCACACTCTGAAGCTCTTCTCTCTTTTCCTGCACTGTTTTTCATCTCTATCTCCTGTCATGGAGGCAAAGGCTCAGGGCGTAGCAAGTTCTATTAAAAATTCTAAGTCATACTTTTACTTGAGTAACTTTTTAAATAGATTGTACTCCATTGAGTATCTTTACTGCACAATACTTTTTACTTTTACTTGAGTAATCATATTTTGAAGTAACTATGCTCTTACTTGAGCAATATCTTGGTAATATATAAAGAGTACTTTTACCCACCTCTGTGTTTTATGTAAGAACAGCTTCATGTGAAAAATGTGATGTGGAATTTTTTGTTCCTTGTGCCTTAATTTTTGAAAACATTATTTACGTTTACATTTATCTTTTGAAAATATCAAAATCAAATTTTGTTGTTTTTTTGCCAGATTACCACAAAATGTAAAAGATAATCTGACATTACGCTCAAACAGTTACTCAGGACATGAGTAGTTTTTTCACCAGAACTTTTCTGAACGAGTACTTTTTACATAACATTATTTTGAAGTAACGGTACTCTTACTTGAGTAAAATTATTGGCTACTCTACCCACCTCTGTCTATACTGCTGTTCTGTCCTGGTTCTTGATGCAGTATTGATGCCATGTTTTCTATGACAGCCCCAGGACAGCTATGGCCAAAGAGGCAGCATATCACCACCAAAGTGTGACAGTGGCGTGAATGCATATTCATGGATTCAAAGTGTTTATTGTCATATGCACAGTAGGAAACATGTTTACCTGCACAATTAAATTCTTACTTTGCGGCCCGGACTGGATGCCAACAATAAAATAGAAATTAAAAAAATAGAGAAATAGTAGAAAATAAAGATCAGCATGCATAAGTGTGAATATATATTATAAAAGTAAACTGTTAAAGACTATGTACATATATGTGCTAATGCAAATCTTCACTGCTTTTCTCCAACAGACCAGTGGCCACAAACGGTACTGTAACCAAATAAGAATATATTTTGTTAAAAGACTAACATTGGCCATTTAGAAAGTAAAAGAAAGTGTATTTAAAAAAAGCAACTGACCACAAGTGTAAAGTTTTGAAGATGAATTGTAGTGAAGGTCTAAAGGGCACTAAATAGAGAGTGACTCGGGTAAGGTTAAGACAACAATGTGGTTTGGGTTAAATATAACTAAAGCCATTGTGTGCCTTATTGGGGATTTTCCTTCCACTAACATCCCCACATCATATAGAGGACTGTCAGTGCCTCAGCCTAACCACAAATGCATGGTCAGAGAGAGCATGGCAGAGGCACACATTTGAGAATGTGCAGGCGACATGTTGCTCAGATTTGTACATACATGCAAATGAGGGTGGTCACATCCTGTAGTGAAGAGCAGGTAAACACATGGATGTCTGTTTTCACTCAGGAGAAGGAACATGGTCTCAGACATTTTGGGATAAAGACCTATTTGTTTTAATGGCTAAAGGATGTGGCGCTCTCTCCCATTGTGACAGTGTGCTGACGCAGTGGTATTGTGTGAACAACATGGGCCCTTCTGACTCCAGGGTAAAGTCTAAGAGCTGTGAGAAGTCTACATCTCAGCGGGAACAGTCTGATGTGTCCAAGCCAAGACGCTACATCAACAAAAAAGACACTTTTAACCTTTAAGGCCACACCACAGCCAACATAAATGCCGGTGGAGCCAGAAGGAACAACTGTCCATATGTATTAAAACAGCATGCATCCACTATTCAGAGCTCATGATCCAACTGCAAATGTGAGTGACTCAGATGATAGCGACATTTCACCAGGTTCTCCAACCAGGGTTAAGACGACTCTAACATGGGCTAACATGATAGGCTTCAGTGTATGTCACTGTTGTGTGAACTGGCTTGTATTGGCTTATATTAACTGCCTGAAGCTTTCTCTCTCGTTAAAAGCAGATCCATCTAAAACCATCTTTGATCACACAAACCTGCTGTGTTACATCATGTACCAAACAGACAGACAGATACCAGTAGGGCAGAAGTCATGTAGGTTATCTGATATTCTAAAGATGTTTACCAGTGTCTCCAGCTGACAGGGGATTTGTTAAGGAATGTTGAATTAAGTGTTTCAACAATAGACATAGGCATAACAGATAATGCATGCAGTAATTAAATCATCCTTTACAAGCTCTGTATTTTGTTCCTAGAAGACACTAACAAGGCCAATAATGTGATTCTGCTTGGCCAAGTGTGTGCACATACAGACCAGCATCTAGTTTCAAAAATAAATTCACTCAAGGCTTGGCTTAGCTTGGCACTAATACTATGTTTATTCAATGGTATAAGTGCAATGAAAGACTTCTCTGGGCTGCTTTTGAAGACGATTTACCTCAGATTCTTCTGAAGTGGATGCAAAACCAGTTATATTCAGCCACTCTACATCATATATTCTTTGCTGAAGGTGCAAATAATGGTGTGATGCTTTTTCATACTCACAGGGCAAAATCAGTACTAGAATTAGATTTGTTATTGGTATGTTTGTAATTGTGTGGTGATCATAATCTTTCAAATACTGAAATCTTCCTTTGAGGCTCAGCTGCAGTATACTTTGAAATTTCTCCACTATTCCAACGAGATGCATGTCCTTTTAAAGTGAGAATGAAAGGCTGTCTGTCCATGTATGGTTTTTGGTGTAACTAATAACTAATGTCCAGGGCGCAACTGTCCACAGCCTCTAAGTAGCTAGAGTAGGCTGATGGGGAAAAGCATTAGAAAGTGGTTCAGTTCAGTTGCACATGTTATCATATCAGAAGTGTTTATAATTATTCTCTTTTAGCATTACAGAATTGCCAATACCAACATTTTGAGCAATGATTTCCCTTCCCTCTCTGTTGTGGCTGGTTTTCATGCAGTATACTTAGTGAGATTTATTGAGCCACTGCATCTTTGGAGACTCTGGTTTGTGCTTTGAAGTCTTCACAACCACAGGACCTTTGGTAACACACAGTTCTCAGTTCGTCTGCCAGAATATTAAAGAAACAAGGAAGAGATGTGACGACAGAGAAAGACGGAGCAAAGATGGTATAGCCGACTGTAAGGAAGAGAAGCACTCACATTCAAATATATTTGACAAAAACATGTAAAAGTAGAGTCAACCAAATCCATACAATATTTTTATAATAATCATCAATCATATACACAGAAATGACCAAATATTGTTGTATACAATAAACAAGGTCATTGCAAACAATACAAAAGTTAATAGACAATCAATAAACACACAAACAAAAAGGACTGTCCCAGAACATTCCCTGTCCTTAGACCCCCCATCACGGTCAGAAAAATAACAATAATAATTTATATATATGGGAAAAAGAGAAACCTGAGAACCACATGATAGATCCACTCCCAGGACGGACAGGCAATAGATGTGTCCAGGACTCATGGATGAGGTCCTTGTGCTGAGAGAGTTCAATGTGTGTGTTTGGATGAAGCAGGTTTAGGGGGACATCCAAGTGAATGAGGAGATACAGTAATCAGAACATTTTCAGTAACACCACTGCTACTATGAACCACTGTTGCTATTGTTCATCTGCTAGCATGCTATACCCATATCATATCATATAATATCATAATCATATGATAATAATAACATATAGCCTACTTGTGTTATAGAAAAAATATATTTTATTTAACCAGGAATGTTATCACTGAAATAAAGAATCACTTTAGAAGGGGACTATACTGACATTATACTGTACTTGATTTCAGTAGAGACAGAGAAATTGGAGCAGTCACAGGGACGACATGCAACCTCCACACAGAAGGACCAGAGATCTTCTTGCTGAGACCAGAGTTCTAACCACACGCAAAAAGTGTACATTTTCCTAAGAAAAAATTATGATATTATAATAATAATTATTATTATATTGAAGTAAATGACATTAGTGAAAATATCTTGTTCCATTCCATCTCTGACTTAAGGGTCCTATAAACAGCAGAGTAGGACAGAGAAGAGAGGGAGTGCCCAGAGGAAGTGGTCCCACCCAGAGAAGGTAAATGAGGCCCTTGTCTGCTCCAACAGTCACAGTGCAGCTCTGTAGTCCGGTCTCTTTAGTGCAGACCACTATGTCACCTACTCCTTATTCCCACGATCCCAGGTTTAGAAGAGCTTTGATGAACAAATCTATTAGACCTTTTATGTTTTAACACGGGTAACACAATTATGCTAATCTCCCTCTTCACCACACATGGTTATGGCTAACATTTACCTTACAGAGCAGTCAGAGTTATGTCCTGTATGTAATGTGTTTGCATCTGGCCAATGAACACTTAAACAACTAATGGTGTGGCAGTAATGGCTCTTGGATGAGATTTGACAATAAAGCACCACTAATCATACTAAAGCACCCATAATGGTTCCTCTCTGAAGTTTAAACCTTCATTATCAGCTGGTATATGTATTATACAAACACATACAGAGACCAGCTGGGCTTGCTGTTGCCCACACACTTTACCCTGGTGCTGGAGTACTTGTATGTATGAGTGTGACAGTGTGTGTGGCATGTTAAGAATGTATAAGTGAACACACATGCAGCCGACACAGGAGCTGTTCTGCCTCCACTTCAAAGCTCTGACATTTAGCGCCTGACTTCAATCAGAGGTCACCCACTGAGGATCACCCACAGTCTGAGTGTGGATGAACATGTCGCTCAGCTTCCCGACAGAGACCAGAGCATGTGTCTGTGTGCTTGTGTGTCAGCGGGTCACACTGTTGGTGGCGATTGTCTGACCAAGTGAAGTCCAACCACATTACCTGACCCTCACTGACGCTAGAAGACTTAGAATACACAGTTCAGTCTGACTTGACTTGATTTGGCGTTTTTTTTTGTCTGAGCTTACACGCACAACAACTATAGTTAATGTAATACTTGGAAGCATAGTTATATGGTCAATATCTACTCAGTGAATGTGAAATATAATTGGATGACGTAAGCTTGTATTAATGTCAGTGGTGGAAATTAAACCGGCTTGCTTTCGTGACTTCAGAAACAGGATTAGACGCATTGGGCCACATATGAACAGATATGTACTGAGATCATGTAATGGTGATGGAATGTGTGCACAGTATGATACAACAGATGCTTTTGGTTGAAATGCATTTTCCCAGATTTCGACCCATGTGCTGTGCTCCATCACTGTCAGCTTGTGTTCCCCTGGAAAATGAATCTATGGTTCTTTATCATATTCAATTAAACTTAAACTCTTAGACATATGCTTCAAACAGTAAGTATCCCTGGTATTAGAGTCTGCTCGTTTGATCTGTCAGGTTTACTGTATAATGTAATATATTATTATTATTATTGGATGAATTAAAAACCTGTATGACTAATCTATAGTCAACTTCATGGTCCACATTCTTGAAACAATTGGTTTCTAAAACGGTGTGTGAGTTGAGGCTGGGATAAGCATGACCCAGATACAGTGTTTACATGTCACAATAGCTTTACATAAATATATGTCTAATTATTTAGACAGAACCATTCTTGTTTACTGTCCTTTTTAATTTGTGGATGTGCATCATTTGTATAGATTCTGGTGTCTAAGTGCACTCAATGTCAGACCCTCAAGTCAATGTAAGCAACCTAGATTTGTTAAAGTGTTTCAGTTCAGTTCACAATTCAGTGTGTTTTTATGCACGCATCGTTGAGCATATTCTGGTTTTGAAGTTTTGAAGGTACTTGGACAAAAACTGCACCGTCCAGGTACAATAACATGTTTTGTTTGGACAGTATAGGTCTTTTGTGTTTTCTCTTAAGCTGTTCAAATGCATGCTTTTTTTAGCTTGAGATGAGATGATTGACTCTATGTAAAATGTCCAGAAACAGTTGTAAATACACTCACACACACACACACGCACACACGCACACACACACACACACACACACACACACAAATTGTCCCTTTGAGCAACTGTTTCTGTGTTGCACATTCAAATGAAAATGAATCTTCAAGTGGTGATGATCAAATGCAGAGAATGTGAAGTAAAAACAAAAGCACACTGGGATAAGGTAACATGATAGGCCCAACGGAAAGAATGCTGAGTCAAGCTAAGACATCCTATGAAACACGTACTGTGTCCAAAAAAAACAACGCTGCTTGATAGGACAGCAACGGGCACATCTTTGTGAAGAAATGCACTTTAAAACATGGAGAGAGTGAAATCCTGAAGCAAAAGTACATCAAATCTCAAATAAAAATGACTGATGTTTACTTCAGTTAAAGGTGTAGTCAGGTCAACAATAAAATGCCTAAAATTGTCCCTGTTCTATGATGTAAAGTAGGTTGTGTGTAGTCTTAGGTGGGACTAAAGTAAAAACCCCACTACTATTGATCAAAGTAACCCACAAAATCTGATTTGATGTTGCTGTAGAGGCCAGGGGAGAGACTTAAGCAAATAAATAACTATGATATTATACCTACTGCCTGCTCTTGCTGTATCTGGGTTGTCTACAGTTACTGCAATTTTCCAAATCAATCTAAAACATGCCAAAAGCCTAATCCTCCTAGAACCAGACAAGAATCCTGGCCAAGAATCTGGAGAAAGGTTCCTGGGTGCTACACAGAGACCCGTTTCCCCTGACAGGTTGAATTTGTAGCATTAGTAATCTGCCTGAATTATATTAAAATACATTAAATGATGAAAAATAACTTTAATTAAAGTATCAAGTTGCATAACTATTAGTCTGACTTGACTTTAGTGACATTTATATTTTTAACAAAAAGCTTTTATTATTTTATGTTGCACTACTTAAACGATTCATGACTTTAGTCGCTGGTTCGATCGGGGGTCAGGGGGAAAGTATACAGTGTTCCCATCTGTCACATTGATTCTATCTGACCGTTCACTCCCTGTCTGTGAGGCCGTCTGGTATTAGCTTATCACTCACAACCATCAGCTCCGACACTGAAATATGGGGGTCTGTCTCCCCATATTTTCATTTTTCTGAAAGGACTTGGTTGTAAATTCTGCTTATCTGTGATATGTGTACAGAAAGCCCACACCCATTCTTATCAACAGTCCTAGGGAATGACAGCATAACAAAGTGGAGGACCCTAAATGAAAAAGATACAACATAGACAATTGGATAAGTGAGTGAGTGGACAGTTATGTGTTGGGGTGAATAGTGTTTTGCAATTATTGTCTACTGTATATAAAAAACTGTTTATTTTCATTATGGAATCACATTGGTCCACGTCCGCAGATCCTATGTGAGAACGTGATAACTCAAAAACAAATTCCCGGATCAGTTTAAACTTTTGCACACAGGTACATACCATAAAGACGCCAAACTGGATTAATTTGGGTACTTCTACGATGAATATTAATTAAGTAATTAAGTAATTACTGCCCAAAACTGTGCAATAACTCAAGTCTTTGCCGGATTTCTTTTGCACACAGGTACATATCATGAAGACGCTGAACTGGATTGAGTTTGGTACTTCTATGTTTAATGACAATTAAATAATTAACAAATTAATGCCCAAACGCACATTTATTGAGTCATTAATCCTGCTGAACGTAAACTAAATCTCATGAATTTTGGCATTGATCCAGGCAATTGTATACTTACGTACATAGGCACATTACAGAAGTCAAATAAAGAATGCCTCTATAGTGCCCCCATGTTTATGACCCCTATGGGACCCTGGACACACTTACTTTGGCAGAGAGCAATGAAACGTGGTACAGTGATTCTCCACAGTGTACCCAACATAAAATATTATTATGACCCCGTCATACAACAAACAGGAAGTCGGCCATTTTGAATTTAATTTGGGCGGTCAGGTATATTTGATAGCCTCTATCATGCAAATACTTTGCCCGATTAGGCTCAAACCTGAAATACCTAATGACCCCCCGGCCCTGAACACATCTGTCCAATATGATGGCAGTTACCTCTGTAGCGCCCCATATAGACTGAAAGAAGAATGCAGCTTTAGGGAATTTTATAAATTTGACAAAAACATTCTTCACAAACATCCAGACAAATCAAAAAAGTGATTAAGGTGCCTGTTGGTAACAGTTGTAGCAGACATATGGGGCAGATGTATGGGGCAGACGTATGGGGCAGACGTATGGGGCAGACGTATGGGGCCGTTTTCGCCGATATACACCTTGCTGTCGGGGACGACAGCACAGGCCTGATGAAAACTGTCTGCTCTTGCACTCAAGCATCGTTGCCATCACCATTTAACAACATTGATTGGAGAAGTTGTGTGTTTGGCTGTGAGAGTGTCAAAACTAATCAGAGCATTTGTCATCAAGTCCGAGTGTGTTTGATGCAGCATAAAATGGTAACCTAACTGTGTCCAAAATTTACTGTGAAATGTACAATAAAGCATACTATATGACCTTTTAAAATGATTAGATTAATTACAATGAGTTGAATTCAGAATATTAATGTTGATTTGAGTTATTTCTTCAAAGTAGCATATAATGTTCCTTCCAAAATATATGGTGACTCTTTGGAGGAACTAGAAACATAACTATTTTAAAACAAAAAAGATTTGTTAAAATGACCTGAATTCAGAATGTTAACAATAAAACCAGTCAGAATTATATTGAAACAAGTAAAACAATCTACACCTAATACGTAAATAAATCGAATCTAATCAGAACTACTCAAATCAAGATTCGTATTCTGAATACATTATTGAAGTCATATTGACTAACCTAGACATTCTTATTTTGCACAAGGCCTAAATGTTCACCAGATGCTGCTATGTGAGTTATATCTGCTTCTCCACACAGCTCACCTAAAGCTATAAACAATACAACCCGGACAGACATGACACATAACTGAAAAGAGCTTTACTGGAATACCTTTGTCGATACGTGCTGTTTATAATAAAAAAGAATAATTTCTCATCTAAGCGATAAAAATTTAGTGCATTATCAGATTCAGTTTTACTGCTGGTGTCAGACAAGACATAATACACTGTGTTACTGATGCTCCAATCTGTCTCTCAGCGGAGGCAGCCCAAGAGTTCCATGTGTGAAGAAATGAGAGCCTTCACCGTGCGCCACTGTAAGGTTAATTTTTGCATCATAGGAAAACCAGCTGTGGTAGAGTCATAGAGCATCTCGTGACCCACAAAAAATTATATTGTGGCCCCGCCCTAAACCCAACATGAAGTCGGCCATCTTGGTTCAAAAGTTTGACTGCCAAAAATTTGCCTTTGTACTTTAACAAACTAGTCCTAGAGTTTTCATCCGATAGGCTCCAAAACTTGGTCAGTCTCATCTGGACATCTCTTGAGATCAAAAGTTGTTAAAGGTTTTGTGGTAGGTCTGTGTGGTTGTGACAAGCTTTTAACAAACAACTAGGCCTGTGCTGTCGTCCCCGACAGCAAGGTGTATATCGGCAAAAACGGCCCCATACGTCTGCCCCATACGTCTGCCCCATATGTCTGCCCCATATGTCTGCTACAACTGTTACCAATGGTCACCTTAATCACTTTTTTGATTTGTCTGAATAATTGTGAAGAATGTTTTTGCCAAATTTAGAAAATTCCCTAAAGCTGCATTCTTCTTTCAGTCTATAGGGGGCACTACAGAGGTAACTACCATCATATTGGTCAGATGTGTTCAGGGCCGGGGGGTCATTAGGTATTTCAGGTTTGAGCCTAATCGGGCAAAGTATGTGCACGTTAGAGGCTGTCAAATATACCTGA
>JAVQKC010015707.1:0-13434 GCA_036025475.1 Philypnodon macrostomus
CCAGATTTTCATAAGGTTATAACTTAAGAATTAAACATTAGTAACAGTATTTATAACTCAGTGCTGTTTATTAATGTTGAAGTAATGCTTTGTAACTTAACTGGTTACTAAAGCTTAACTAATACTTAACTAATGCTTAATTCATGCTTAATAGTGTGAGCTATTCTAAAGTGTTATAGATATATAAGTTAGGTGATGTGGTGAATTTAAAGTGTGAATGAAAGAGTGAATGAAAAGTTGTCTGTCAGTGTGACTAACTGGCCATTGTCCTTACTGTACCTAGCCTCAGGCACAAAGTAGCTTCTAGCCCACTGGGATTCTTAACTGGCGTAAATGGAAGAGATAGAATTATTGACTAATTTGGGTTTATCCATTTTGTAAATGTTTTTTCTAAGATACTTTATAATAGACGTTAGAAGAGCCAATTTACTGTACGTGCCAGCACCCTTGCACTTTAGAGACGCCTGAAAAAATGCCACTGAGAGTGTAGTGGTGCATAAAGACATTTCTACCTTACATAGAAGAGACATTAAAATAGTCACACTGGTGGTTGGACACTAAAGGGAAAATCCTACAATAGAAAAAATGCATGTACGGTAAATGGATTCTCTGTTCGAGCCTAATAATAGGTTATGTTTCATCTCCTTGTTGGTGGTTAGAAAAATGTCTTCACTGAGCCCCATTAGCAGTAAGGCATGACAAAAAGCTTGTGTCATCTCCCAATTGGGACTGTGCTGACAAATACAGACTGTGGGAAATACCTGCTCTATAGTATTTTCTTTCTGAAAGTTGACTGTTGTTAATACTTTTTGGTTTGGGTTATCTGGATGGAGTCTAAGCAGGATTTTAAGATGATTTCCTACTACATATTTTAACCATGTTCTTTTCAGCACGTTTATTATAAAGGTGTTACCACGCTACACTATATAACTAGACAGCCTCTCTCTGAACCACTTCAGGGTCCTGACCCAACTGTTGGGACTCAGGAATTAAAATCAGTCAACCTTAAATAACAAAATATATGAGATGTGTTGGGTGTACACGTTTAGTTCATGTTTGGGGCTGTTTTAGCAACACATCTACACTCATCAGCTGATCTCAATGTTACGGCTGCCACAAGCATTACGATATAGAGTTCTGATTTTATCCAAGACAAAAGGAGCAATAAAACGTGACTTCTAATACTGTAATTATGTCCAGTTACTCAATAGATTCAGTAATGAGGATGAGGAAGCTAAACCAATTGAGCAAATCATTAGTTCCTACATTTTGTGTGAACCTTATTGTACGGACTAATTGTGTTTTGCATTTTGGGGGGGCTTGATTTGCGAACCTGCACTAGGGACCTACGTGATTACTTTATACCACTGCTAAAGCCGCTTTACAGACATCTCATAATAAAGATGTTAGCAATAATGGAAAGTACAGCAATAAAAAAAAAATACAACCCCAAAAATCTTTTGTCTGTAAGTTTTCTAAAATAATAAAGTTATAAATAAAAATCTGCTTAAAACGGATCCTGTTCTATAATGTAAAGTCTGTCTATAGCCTATAGTCTGTAGAGGCCAGGGACATCATAGAACAGGGTCTTTATTAACATTTGTAATAACTTAAAACTTTCAGAATACACCTTTTACTACAATAACATGAGTATTTGTAATTTGTTACTTCCACCCCTGGATGTTAGACAACGCTATGAGGGAGAATATAGTTGACTTGCCTCTAAGATATCTCTACACACCTGACAATATGGCACTTTCCAAGACCGTTTTGTTTCAGCAGGGACGCTCTAATGCACAAGAGTTGCCCTAATGGTGTGTAGCGAGGAAGTGACTGCCACCTGACATCCGCCTACACAAGAAAACAAACACAAGGTCAGCTTATAGTACATTTTTATTGAACAAAGAGAAAGCTCCGGATGAGTGTGTGTTAGCCTATGGATGTTCATGTTAAAGCAGCTCATCACTAATAATAAAGTGCACTTTCAGCCAAATGTCTTAGCATTTACCCCCCCCCCCCAACTAGAACTCTGCCACTCACAGTTTTTCAAGTGCAATGAGCGTCAATAGTGAGGGTATGTGCATATGTATTCATGGAAGATCCCTCTTTTTTTCTGAACTGGCTCAGACTATATTGGTTTCTCAACGAGATGAGATTGTTTGATAGCACATTATTCCTTTTGCCTTTACTTTAAAAAAATATGTTCCTATTATTCTAGAAGTGGTTTTCTACATTATATACATGTACAGTTTGCATTTTTTTGTTTTTTTTTTTACAAAGAAAAAACGTTTGTCGTTGAAATATCCAGTTTGGCACACAGTCCTTAACCCGCTAACAGACTTGACGGAAAGACGAGCGCATCCTTCAAGTCTTCTTCACCACAACAGACAAGACACCAACATCCTACTAACATTGAGATGATTCAAACAGAAATGTACATATTAAAAATGACTAAACACCAATAAGGGACAATGCACATTTTCAATTCACGTCTAGGGTAAAGACAAAAAGACCATAGTCAAGCGTGTGAGAAAGATGGATGACGACTGGCCCAGCAGGAAGCTGATGAGTCATTTACACAAAACAAGGGGAATGACTGCCGCAAAAATGCAATCAAGAGCGGTTAACTTTTAGTGTAGATTGGTCTCAGTGGGGATTTTCACATTAGACACTCTGTCACTGTATTGCACCGTTTTCCAATAAAGAAGTAGCAGTTTAGTGTTCAGGATGAAAAACATACTCCTGGTCAAAATAGCAGAATTGGAATTGTATAATGTTGGTGGAGTTTTATGGTAGACTCTTTCAATTAGCCCGGTTTTGTCAGCTTAAACTTTTGGTCACTATTGCAATATTTGGTATTACACCATGTTTTTTTATGACATACGCTAAACTATACCAACTACAGTTAGCTAAATCAGATTGCCTTTGCTGCACTCAAAGGATAATGCCTTCATAAACTGAAACCCCAAACCACAGGCTTTACTTAAAATGTATTAGATTCATCTTTTGTCTCTCACTCCCTCTCACATTTCCGAGCTCTACCGATTATGGTTCAGCAAAATAAAATTCCCCCAGTCCGATAATGAGGTTGTTTCTGTCAGTTCATATGCAGGCTGGCTTTGTTCCACAGTTTTGACAAATGCTGCTGTCCAAAGAGCCAAAAGTATTACCTTCATTAACTATCAGTCACCATTTCAGTAATAAATATATTCAATAAATAGGGTTACAGTAAATACAGTTAAAATAAAAAATCAGCTATAGTGTCAGAGCACAAAGATACTGTTATACACCAATGATCTAAAATTAGGTAGCTTTTAAATTCATGATTTCCTTCATTCACCCCTTGCCACTTACAAGAACATACAACACATGGACAGTTGTATGGATATTAGCCCTAGTGAAAAGATAGAAGGGAATGATCGTGACATGACCTACACATTAATCATATACAGTACACATAGACACAGTATCATGTGCAGGGCGGCCATAGAGGACTTGGGAATGAGTCAGTGGTCACAGTTGACTAGCCTACACTAAGGGGGAGTGTGCTCCTTGATTTAGTTTTAAAGTGCATTCCAGATGCAGGTGGCTAAGAGACAAGAAGCTAATATCTCAGATGAATGTCATAGGCCTGAAGGAGGAACACCACTGGCAAACATTTCAGAGATGGATGGGTACTGTTGGTCTGTTGAAGGTATAATAGTAAAAATCCTATTCAGTCCATGCTGTGCCCTCCCCCCCTCTGTCACTCCCTGGACTGGTAGAAGAGGATGTAACCAGACTCTGAGTTCTTGGAGATGTCCGAGGTAAGCCCATAAAACTCCTCAATGGCCTGTGCGTCGATTTTCTGGAACACAAGATGAGTGAAGTCAGAGCTAATGACAAGCAAAAAAACCCAAAACAATTGTCCAAACACATGATTCAAGGAACCTGGCTCAGGACAAGCCGAGCCTGAGCGTGACGCACCTCTACGATGTCATCATCAAACAGCAGCCAGAAGCCATGGCTCTTCACTATAGTGATGTAATGACCGCGATTAGGCCCACTGAGAAAACAAACAGTTACCTTACACTGCATACTGTAGCATGATTTACTTACTCACTTTCACATAAGAGATTTAAGAACTGAATAGAAGACATTATTAATTATAATTAAATAGAATCAATACTCAAGGTGCAGCTTATTACTTTTATTTATATTGCACATTGGAGATAATGCTGAGAACAATAGGTTTTTATGTACTGCACTTTTCACATCACTCAAAGCAGCAAGGACTTCATACAGATGCCAGACTGTTTGACTGACAGTCAGTGTTGTCCCAGCACACTCAGAGAGACGGAGACAGACAGCTTGACATTACAAGAAGTGCTATTGCATATCATCTTCATTTGGTCCATCTACTGTCTATGAGTTGGGATTAAGGATATACTATATTGTACTTCCATTTTATAAAATCCCTATTTACCCATTATTCACCATTTATTAAGATTCAATTATAATAAAGCATGGACAGTCTTGTACCTGCCACAGTGCACCACCACAGCAACCAAGTCGTACATGCGGTCCAGATTGACTGCGTCCCCTGATGTGTTGAAGAGGCGCAGCTCGAGGGGGAACACCACTCGGTAGGACAGTTTGGTGTATCTGTGGAGCTGCTCCATGTACTTGAACCTCTTCAGATGAAGAGCCAGGATCATGGGCAGCTTCTTCACCCTCATCCTGCACAAAACAACCATGGGTCAGACACACTCACACAGACTCGCATGAGGCCAAGAGCCGCACTGACCGTTTCTGAGCCTCCTGTTTGCTGCAGCACATCTCACAGTAGTATTTGTATTCACTGCACAGCGTCTCTGTGTTACTGAAGTCCCTGCAGGAGGACAGGGCATCACAGGAGGCTGGGTTATTTAACTCCATCACGGCTCTATCAGAGAGTGTTTAACGAGGCCTACCTGAGACAGTGTGTGATTGATGTGTTCTGCTCCACATCCACAGACAGGTCCAGAAAGTCCTCATCTTTGCTGCTTACCTGAAAACGACAAAGACAACCCGGTTACCTTCTCCATCTGGGTTAGTATGTTTACATAGAGGGGAAGGCACATTGGTAAAAATATAATGTCACAATTTTACTAAAACAAGATCACAGTTTCAGTTTTTTTTGTCTTACTCCGAAACTACCGAAATCAGTGTCTTCATAAAACTCTTAACTGAAAATTCATCATAAAATTGTTACATTAAAAATGACAGTGATATGGAGTAAATTAGCCCTGTTTATTGACATGCAAGTTAGCTTCGCCCACACAATACCGGATGGTGAATGTACAGCTGAATTTCTCTTCTGTGCTTCCCCATGGTTTCCTGCCTGATGAAGCTGAAACATGTCTTCTTTTGCATGATACAATATTTTAAACAAATTATGTAAAATGTAGCTTCTATTCTGTATGTATGTATTTTTTTTTATTCCAGAGAAAGAGAGCTCACATCCCACACATCTTGACACATCAGTCACATTATACTGAGTGGCTTTTTGTGCACAGTGCAGCAGTGTTTGCAGGGGTTGTTCAGGGCAACCCAGTCCCACTGTCCGCACTTCACCATTCCAAGACAAAGCCTCTCACGGACACCAACATAAACAGGGTAACAATTTACCAGGCCATCTTACTGCATCTTAATGTGCCTCAGTAGGGATGTCTGTAATTGCAAATCCTTTTCAATAAAAAAAAATCAATATTCAAATAAACACGATTGTAAAGAGACAGCGTATTCTACAATGTAATACAGACTGTGGCCAATGTTTTACAAGAAAGAGAATTTTTGAGATTATTGAATTAACAGCATATCAAATCCAGGTTACATTACGGAAGCACACATAAACCACTTTACAATTCAGTCCATTATTTTTTACTCCACCATCACACACTGGTGGCGGTAAGTTACCACTGTAGCCACATCTGCCCTGCGGCAGACTGACAGAGACGTGGCAGCCACAACAACCTACAGTATATGACCACCACCAAATACCAATCACATTGATACACAGGCAATCTGTCTTGCCACAACACCATGCTGACAGCTGTGCATGTGTGTACCGTTTCACAGTTGAGGCAGCGTGTCTCGTTGGTTAGCGTGCCCTGAAAGATGTCATGGACCCACGTAGGTTCAGTCTTGTTCTCAGAGTCGTTGTCCGTCGCTGTGGTGACCGTGGTGCCGTTGTTTTTAAGTCGGCCGTTCTGCTTCTCTTGCTTCTTCTCCTCCTGCATGATGTCCGCCACCGTGTTTAGGAGGTAGTTCAGGAACTCATGGGCATCCTGCTGCATGTAGTTGTCAAACAGATCTGACAAGAGATTAAGTAAAGTTAAAACTCCAATCACTATCACTCGATTACATCACTATAACACTTTTTTGACATATTTCATGGGATTACTTGGAAGTGTGTAATAAACTTTTATAGCTGAAATCACAGCTCATTTAACACAACAGATGGTCTGTTGGAAAAATGGCAAACCATAGCTACAATTTGTCCATCTGTCAATGAATAAATAGTTCAATGACTTAAAAATAAAAACAGTACTATTCAGTTATCCGTAACACCATGAACCAGCATTGTAACACTTTGACACAGCGGTGGTTAGCACTGGCACTTTGTGTGGCGTTTGCATGTTTCTCCTTGTGTCTGAGTAGGTTGTCCCCGGGTGCTCTGGTTTCCTCCCATAGTGATTGAAGTTATGACAATCTACCAATCTGGGAAGATCATTGAATTGTGATCTAGTGTCCACTGTCATTTTCACATTTCACAGTAACAATGCCACTGTTCATATTAATACAATTTTAAAAAGTATTAAGTATTATGATGAACACTGGACGGATTGGTTGTACAGTGAATTTGTAGTTAAAAATGTTTTCTGAAGACAGCAGTAGCTAGCAGCTAGTAGAGAGCAATAGTTTACTGTATAAGACAAAAAATACAAAGTCAACTAAAATTGTGATAAAAATCGAAATTGTGACCTTAATCTTAATAAAATCGTGATATTATATTCTTACCATATCGCCCACCCCTAGTTCTGGCTGTTCAGGCTACAAAACAGAAGGATCCAAACGGACTTCTTTAGTACAATTAAATACCAAGGCAAGTAAAGCAATTCAGATGGTAACAAGATCGACCTGTGCTTTTAGTGCAAGAACACATTTCCATAAAAAGGCTTTGGTGTAAACACAATCCGTTGGCACCCCTGAAAACACGGCTGCTCTTGTGTTGACAGACCTGCATGTAAAAAGTGAAAGTGGAGAAGAGGAGAGAATCAGAGATGGAGAGAGCGCAGAAGTCCAGAGAGGAGGCAATGGACCGGAGCAGAACAGCAGAACAGAGATGCCATTGTTCCCAAGAATAAAGAGTTCCCTCAAAACGGATAGTGGAGAACAGGCAGCGTCTATGGCACGAGTGACCTTACCACCAACACACACCTGCCCTTCACCCTCAGCATTCCCTACAGTACAGACCAAAACAGGCAAATCTCAACAACACTAATCCAGTTTCACCTTTTTTATCAGTTAAAGCGGCACTACTTCTTTGCAATCAAGTAAAAATAATTACCCAGTCTAGTCAGTAGTACAGCATAACAGAAGTTATCTGGGAAAGAATTACACTTTGAGACCCTCTATAAGGATTATTGTTTGAAATGTAGAGCGCACGCGCACGCGCACGCGCACGCGCACGCGCACGCGCACGCGCACCCGCACGCGCACGCGCACACACACACACACACACACACACACACACACACCCACACACACACAGTATTAAACCAACTGCAGACCGCTGCTTATTCACACACTCATGCATCATTCAAACTTAATCGTTTTTATTTTTGGAGTTTCACACTACATCAGGTAGTGCAGGTTTAATTTATGCACAAGATCAAAATCCCAGTGGAATGAACAAATCACTCGAGTTATTTTACACCTGCCATGACACAACACATACCTGCTGTCCACTGTACGATCAGGAATGTGTTATGAAAATATTTCGGGCATTTTATTCTAAATTCCAATGTGAACTCTCATATGAAGGTTTTGTATTGGATCAGGTGGTTTGGGTTAGCTCCATCTATGTATGATGCAATGAAATCTGTGCAACCATATTTAGACACTTAACTTTTCCCTATGACTGGATTTCTCCTTGAAATGCACAGGGGAGAATGAAAGTAAAGCAAAGTTATGAATTATCCGGGCTAATTTGGCAAGTATCTTGTACAACTTGCACGTGACTTGCATCTAAGGCCCTAAGGCAGGGCACACCCTGAACTGTGGCCAGAAAATCACAGAGCTGTCACAGGGCACACACAGACAAACCCATTGATGGTGATGATGTCCTCACCGTTCTCTTTCCGGAGGCGTGAGATGAACTTTTTGGGTGGGATGACACCCACTTTCTTCTTTTGCGTGGCGATGGAGTGGAACAGGTCGGCCAGACAGGTGAGGAGATTTTCTTTCTTTTTCTGCTGTGCTTTGTAGGCCAGCACATTCTCCCGGAAAGGCCTGCAGAAGTACAGTGCCTGGAGCACCGAGTTACAGTAGCATGTGTTTCCAAACTGAGAAAAGATAAAAACAGAAAAGCATTATTTGTCAAATATACACAGGCTTTAGAACATGTTTGCTCAATGATGACTGCGGCAAGTCTTCTTGACACTTATGGTGTGTTCACACCGGACGCGACAAGAGTGACTGATTTCAATGTTAAGTCTATGTAAAAGCACGCTGTCACGCAGCAGGTCTTCCTGCGGCGCAATAGACGTGAAAAGGGCGATGCCATCCATGTGATTCACGAGAAACACATGAAGAAAATGAGGGCGAATTTTTGCCAGAGTTGAACTATCGGAACTTTGCCGACATTTCACGACGCAAAAAACAATCAGGAGCCTGCTTTTGTTGCTAGTGACACGCTGACGACGTAGCACCAGGGCAAAGCCACCAAGGGATCACATTAGAAGTGTCATGGTGGATAAACAAACTCCGCTGTTCGTCTGTACGGATCATTAAAAACAGATCTGTGTTGGTTTATAGAGACAGGAATACTAAACGGATCTATGCCAGAGTCTCCTGATATACTAGAGTAACTAGATGGTTATGGATATGTGACTGGAGCTGTGTTTTTGTGTGACTTGTATGATTTGATTTTGACCACAAAACATACAAATAAAGATCATAGAAACACACACGTGATGATTATCAACAGGACTGACTGAGGAGGAGCTAGATTGTCATTTTACAGACAAACACCGTGTCCTCATATATACACCCCAGCTTATCAAACTGAAAAGCCTTTTGACAGCTGACATACGGCCCTTGTAGAAGCGAAAAAAGAAGCAAATTTCGCCGCCGTTTGAAGCTACCAGTTCGCCTCTTTCACGTGAGTTGTTTCAAAATGTCAAGCGACCAAATAGCAAAAATTTCACGTCTGTCCTGTCCAGTGTGAACGCACCAACCAGATGTTGAAAGATCCTGAGTAGTATATGATGGTAATGAAACTTACAAATATTAATATTTTTCCTCTAATCAAAGCATAACAGCAGAAAGCAAAAGCCAGAATGGTTAAGCACTCGGTTCTTCTGAGAAGGTGATTGGATGAAGCGCAACGCAACGTCAATACTTTGGTGCGGATACTGTGCCACGCAGTTGCTCAGAGCTCTCTCCCTTGCTGCAAGTAAAAATGGCCATTGGTCTGACTTGTCTTTATTCACTGTTAATTCTGTGGCAGATAGGTGACTTGTTCTGTAAGGAGCGTGGCACTCCTCCACCGCATTGACAGTAGCCTATAAATCCCAGCGGAGAAATTGGGTAGCAGGGCCATAATGGAAATCTACAAACACTTGTAAACACGATGAAGTAACCTCTGCTAGAATACTACACTCAGAAGCAAAACATGTCTAGAGCAGCTGTTTAGCACAAGTTGTGACCTACACTGGGCACATTCTGTCAGCTTGTTTTGAAAAATGACACTGGTGTTTTGTAGAATAAGGCCTCTGAAAATGCATGAAAGGATTAAGAGGAAGCTTACATTGACCAATCCGAAGTAGTGCTCATTGATGGGGAATTGCTCCGGGCCGATGTCTTTCTCCAGAGCAGAGGCATTGGTGCCCTGAAAACACAGAGAGAAGAAGAGAGAAAACATTAGCTGTCTTAGGTTCAATCTCAAGTCAAAGCTACAAACGACACCACTTTATCAGAAGAAATTTGCCATTAGGAGTGGATAATATATATAAATATCATGATTTTGAAATTTTATCTTACACACTACTGCTCGTCTTCATAAAACTGTTTTTAACAAAAAAATCCCATCACAAATTACAATAGCAGCAGAGCACAATTGAATGATGCAAAATAAAGCTGCCTGTTAAACTGTTCTTACAGGACCAGTATAAATACCAGGCATTCAGCTCTTGGCCAGCTAAAAGTTTATGATCATTATTATTATCAATGTGGAATATTTTAAAACTGAAAAGTCCACTGTTTTGTTGAGGACGTTCCTATATTCCTAGGGGAAACACTCATTTTCTCAAATGCACTTTTTCCTACAGAGCAATGGAACTCTTTACCATTAAATCTCATAAAAGATTTTATAGAAGTATGTCTTTAAATAGCAGCTTAAGAGGTTATTAGGAGCAACTTACCTATAAATGAAATGTTTTGTAAATTGTATTGTAATTTATCACAAAATGCATCTTATATGAATTCTTACCAATCAGCTTATTGACGTGTATATTTGTCATCTGTCAAATACTGGATTTTCATTGTATAATGTATGTTTTTAATGATGGACCCCAGGAAGAGTAGCTGGCTGTAAAACACAGCTAATGGGGATCCTAATAGTAAACAAAAAAATAAGAAACTGTAGCAGAGTTCTGCAATCTTCCCAGATTAGCAGCACATAACTTCACAATACGATCTTTAATCGCACACACAAATTTTAATTTGTGACACAAAAACTCACATCTCAAAGTTTTTCAAATCTTCTATAGTCCAATTTAGGGAGGCTTGCACAAACTGGAAAGATATGGTTGTTTTTTCATTATGATACGGTCCTCTGCAAATTTATGATCATTCAAATCTTTTTTGCCATTCTTTGCTTTTTTTGTTTCATGCTACATCACTATGAACTAAGCCTACGCAAAGTGTATATCTGCGTTACGCCTCCATACGTCTGCCACAACTGGCACCTTAATCATACTGTGTGATTTCTAAGGGTTTTTATATTGTTAACAAGCAATTACGAGGCCCCACCCCCAAACCATGACAAACATGAGAAGGGTCTATTTGACTTATTTCATGTTTGTGAAGGATGTTTTTTGCCAACTTTTGTAAATTTCCCAAAAACTGCATTCTTTGTTCAGTCTATAGGGGGCGCTATAGAGGTAACTGCCATCATATTGGTCAGATATGTTCAGGGCCGGGGGGTAAATAGGTATTTCAGGTTTGAGCCTAATTGGGCAAAGTATGTGCAAGTTAGAGGCTCTCAATTATACCGGCGGACTTCCCAATTTCAATCCAAAATGGCATCGTGTCATAATGCGTCTGACAATAAAATAAGCACGTCGTGAGCTGGATTTGAACTCACACGGTGACATTTGACCGATGAAATATCCCTCTTAAAATCCACAAACGTTGAATCTGATCATTTTTCCATTACCCCCCTGTATCTGTCCAACCACATACAAAATCTGCAGATTAACAAGTCATATTTGTGGCCTGCGAATCATTGGAAGCAAAAACAATGTCTATGGAGAACACGCTTCAGCAAGAGATTACACACTGAATGAGAGACTACAAAAAAGCAATGCGGAAAAGACGTTAAATGAGCTGAAAGATGCTCACGCGGCAGCTATGTGGGCCACCCAAGTTTTTCAAGACAAAAGCTCAGCTCCTTCAAAAAATGTAATGTGAACTTCAGTATGAAACCATGCAAGAAGAGATGGACAGCCTCATGAAAGCTACGCACAACCACAAAGCCATGACAGACTTGTGCCGGGAGATCCAGGACGAGGACAAGAAAGGTCTGGCAACAAACACAAAACAACGAGATGAACTTTGCCGTAAACTGGACAAGCTGAGGGGCATTGAAGACGAGTGGGAGCGGCTCAAAAAAGGCATAGTTGACTTGAGACAGGACAATTGCAAACTGCACAAGATCAACTGTTTGTTTGTTGCCAGAACTTTTTTGGCCTCGTCCTGGATCTCCCGGCACAAGTCTGTCATGGCTTTGTGGTTGTGCGTAGCTTTCATGAGGCTGTCCATCTCTTCTCGAATGGTTTCACACTTTGAACGAGGAGATCCAGAGTAAGAAGTTGCTAAAAGTCAATCTGAAAACCTTAAAAGTGAATCAGAAGTTGATGATGAACAGAAACAGCGGTTTCCACTTGGAGACAGGAGAACGAGCACATGACACAGCTATACCAGCTACTGCAGGGACAATATGAGGAAGTCTACCTCAAAGTCAACTGCAGTGGAATTAAGGAGAGGTGGTGTCTTGGGGAGAGGGAGGGATTGGAGAATGAAGTGGCTTGGGGAGGGTGAGGGATTGGAGGAGGTGTCTGGGGTAGAGGGAAGGGTGGCAAACTCCATCAGCTGAAGTCCAGTTTCAGAAGTTAGCTTAGCATACGTGGCAGCTAGCCATTTCTGATCTTTTTTGTAGCCCTGTTGCATGATGAACATATGAAGGACTGTATTTTTGCAAATGTACATCTTTGGCTTGGTTACAAAAGCTGGGGGTCACAGAATTCAACAATATAAAAACAACAGCAGAAGACCATATCATCGAGCTCACAATGGTGGGCTCTTGTGCTTAATGAAAAGAGAGCGGTAGGGACTATCACGTTCTTTTCAGTCATGCCCCTCTTTGGAGGCAGACTAAAATCATTGTGCATCTTTGGCATGGTTTTAAACTTTGCTGAAGGTGTCAAGAAAAACGTACCAAAACTAGGCCTGTGCTGTCATACGTCTGCTACAACTGTCACCAACGGGCACCTTAATCAGACAATGTGTAATTTCTAAGGGTTTTAATATTGTTAATGAGCAATTAAGAGGCTTCGCCCCCAAACCATGACAACCATGGGAAGGGTCTATTTGACTTTTATGATTTGTCTGGATGTTTGTGAAGAATATTTTTGCCAAATTTGGAAAATTCCCTAAAACTACATTCTTCTTTCAGTCTATAGAGGTAACTGAATCATATTAGTCAGATGTGTTCAGGGCCGGGGGGGTAATTAGGTTAGAGCCTAATCGGGCAAAGTATGTGCACGTTAGAGGCTGTCAAATATACCTGACCTCCCAAATTCAATTCAAAATGGCTGACTTCCTGTTTGTTGTAGGGTGGGGTCATAATATTTTATGTTGGGTACACTGTGGAGAATCACTGTACCAAGTTTCATTGCTCTCTGCCAA
>JAVQKC010015711.1:0-32984 GCA_036025475.1 Philypnodon macrostomus
TGCTGGCAGGCTCCTGTATCGTCTACCAGAGGGTAGCGGACGGAACAGTCCTTGTGCTGGATGAGTAGGGTCCTTAGTGATGCTGCGGGCCTTATGCAGACCCCTGCTGTGGTAAATGGGTGGGGGGGAGACTGGTGCCAGTGATGTCCTCTGCCGTTCGCACCACCCTCTGTAGTGCTTTTCGGCTCTGAGCGGTGCAGTTCCCGTACCACACTGTGATGCAATCAAAACTAGATCAAGCTTCTAATTCTGTTTTTATTTGGTAAAGGTGTGGTTTAATGTAGAATTCATGTTGGACAATCATTTGGGTAAATAACTGTTAGGTGAATGTACCCTTATTTTTAGTTTCTTTCTGGATTTTGTGGTTGTGAATACTGTGATTAGAAATGTAAAATCTTGTGCTGCCCTAAAAAACATTAGGTAAGGGCATAGTCTTGTAAGGTGGTCTACACATATTCTTAGGAATTGTCTTGTATAATCAATAATTACTGATGAAAAGTCTGATAATATGACATTATTGCAGATATCACTAACAGAGGCCTTGACCAATAATGGCAGGCCCATGTAATCAGATAAAAGTAATGACTGCCTCATACATAATTTATAATCAGATCCAATGCACTGGACAAATTACACTTAGCCGACATTTAAAAAGAGTCCTGACCCTCAAAGCATTTCTACCACAATCAGATTTAGTCATGGCATTTCCTCGTGGTTTTGGTAAAAAAGTGATTATGTTACACTTATTATGTGCTGTAGATGAAGCGGCAACCCTACCCAATATCTTAAGAGTAGTGTTATTTACATTAATAACATTACGGGTAAAAGTAGTGTTTGTAGTATTGAAACTAAAAAGGGAGTAAAGATAATAAAAAAATAAAGAAAAAAATTAAAAAATTAAAATTAAAAACCTGAAAATTGTTTTTCCTCCATGATACAGAAAAGATTAGAGTAGTGAGTATTGTTACAAAATAATAATATTTTTTACAATATTCAGAAAGTTACTCAAGTAAATGTAACTGTAACTCATTACCTCTGTGATGTTGGCTGATGCTGACAGGCCAGGGGCATACCAGAGCCAGCTACATTGCGCCTGATTTTACTGCCCCGATAAAACGGTCTCTGGGGTAATACTGACAGACAGTTTCCTCCTTTTCATGTCCCATACTTCAACAAAGACAAATTTCTCACATGATTCGGTCCCACCTTGTCCCAGTCTCCGAAATGCATTTTATGGACATTTCCACCGTTCTGTGCAGATGGGTTAAATATTACATCAAAGTATACCTCTCACGTTTCCATTTGGTATCGAGTTAAAAACTGGCGCGGGCTGCATTTTTACAGTAGATTTAATGGATCAATGTCTATAATCACATTAGCACTGGCTTAACATATAACAAATTTTACCATACAAGCATCAAAGACGGGACCTCTTCTTGTAATCAGGCATAGCCTCTTGTTCTCAGCTTGAGATCTGCAGGGCTGCTGATAGTGGGCGGAAAATAAAGTTGTCGAGCGGGTGTTGTGGTTGTGGTGTAGGCAGACTGGAATATGTGAGAAAACCCTTTGTCATGGGGAAATGTTATTGCCATATTAATGTAAATTCACAAAAATGTCAAGTTTTATTTTGAGGATTTTACAGCTGACTCAAGAATAATCATCTCCAGCCATGGGTTTCACTCATACTGACATTATGGATTGGCACAAAGTCACATTTTGATACGATTCACAATTGAAAGTTTACAATATGGAACAGAATAAACCACTGTTTGATTAAATTAAATTGTTATTATTATTATTTGTTTACATTTTATTATTTACAAAAAGTAAATACTGTTTTAAAATTGCATCATGATTTCATACTTTTTCAGATTCAGCTCCAGATACAGTTTGCAGTTTCCATGTGTCTCTCTGCTCCCTGTGGTCCAATAAAGGCAAAAAGGCCCCCGAAAAATCTTAAAACAAACAAATCACAGAATATTTCAAAACAAAAACTAAAGAAGAATTACTGTATATTCACAAAAATGTTTAATTTTTGATCATTTCACAGAAAGAATAACCATCTCCAGCCCTGGTTTTCACTCATCACTTCTCTACAAACCCTGCAAATGTGACCGAACAACAGAAGATTCAAAAAGACAAACTGCAGACAAACTAGAATTGATGGCTTCCACTGCGGCGCTCATGACGTCAAGTCCAAAACACGTTGGGTTCCCTTTGGCCAGGTTAATCAAGACAAGCCTTTTTCCTGTGTAAGTATATACTCCATGTGTGTTCTTCTTTATGTACAAAGTATGTGTGAACCCATTGCCCATTCATAATATGCGATTTTCTCCTACCGCTGATTGTATTTGCCCTACGTTGGCTGTATGCATGAGGTGCCTATGGTCCTCCACCCGGCACTACATAAATAAACTGGAACAGTCCATAATCCATCATTCTTGTGTGCAGTGGGAGCATGCCCAACACAAACATGGCTTCTGTTTTCTATCTATGTACATATAATAAGAGCCTGTGTGAGAGATCGGATGGGTCGTGGCATTATGTTAGTATGTGATTGTCTATGAGTGAGAAACGAATTTATCCTGCTAAGGATTATACAGCTTTCTTTCCTATAGACATAATGCTGAAGGGCCTTTTTATTACTGAATCATGAACAACTGTATATTCGTTCAATAAAAGTTATCCATTTTGCCAAGAGCTCATATATTAAAGTAAAAAATGAGCTGATGACAAATCCTAGGCAGATTCACTAAACAAGCCACACACTGCAAACGAAGGTGGTGATTAACTACTGTTGCTTCCTGCTTTTACAATTAGTGTTATTTCAATAGCCAGTCCCATAGCTCTGTGGTGTAGCTACCAGGTGTGTGTTCTCAGTCAAGAGTGTAGTGTACATTTTCATAACCTTGTTCACTTGATGTAAATATGACCTCTTTTGCAACTGAACCATGGATTTGAATCAATCCATGATCAAGACCACTTAAATACTACTAAAAAGTCATGTAGCAAAGTTGATTAGCTATAAACCACTCATTATGTCTGATTTATGCTTACAGCTGACCTCATCCAGAGCACTTTGATCTCCAGGCCGGACCGACTGCCGCTGCCTTTCTCGTCATAGTATACCAACGGCAGAAATCCAAATAGTAACAATGCTAAAGCTATTGTACCCGGCAAAATGGACTTTACAATCTCCTCATTCATACCACGGGGCTTTATTTACAAAAGTTGGGTAACACAATGCCCCGCTCTAATCACATACACCAGCCCACTGCTTGTAATTATCCCCGGCCTGATATCCAATCTGTCAATGCCCGAATTCATTTGTTAGTGTGCATGTACAGTGATTAAAGAAACTCCTGTGCCACTGCAAAAAAAAGAGGGTCCTATCCCACTCCACTTTCACTGCTTCGATTATGAGCACCCAGGCTGTCAAAATGTAGATACGATGCAAAATGTAATATCAAAATTAGGACCTAGTTTGAAAATGAGTAATGATTATTGTAATTCCTTTCCTGAGTATCACTGAGTATAACACTATCCAGGTTACTCCATACCAGGCAGACGCTAACATCGCTAAAGCATCTGCATGTGAGGCGCTCGGTTCCACTGCAGCCGAGTTATAATAATTAAAGACATACAGCATTTCAGGGCTTCATTAATCATGGTTTATATGGACTTTGAAGCCTTAATGAAAAACAGCCGGCCTTTCGAGGTTTATTGTGTCTCTACAAATTGTGGGGCTAGCGTCCGCCAGGAATGCCCCCACCTCTCTTGCCTTTCTTGACCGGCTGCAACAGGATGTGGTGATGGAAAACACAAAGATAAGACTGGGTGAAAAAGCAATAACCCCAGTGATGGTTACGACGAGGTCAATGGTCAAGGTTGTTTATGTTGGTGCTTAATCAGAACAAACTGAGCAGATGGCAGGACTGGACACTGGGCTTCAAATGTTATCCTACGCTTTGTCAAAATTTGTGCCTATAGTTGGTAGACCGGTCATATTCTCTCTCCCTTCAGTGCATACGGTTGTTGTGTCCTTGAGCAAGACACTTCACCCACATTGCCTATGCCTCTACATTGTATTACTCTTCTCCTCGTCAAGGAATTTACAGAAAAGAAATCTGTAATTTGTGTAAAATTGCGACTTCATGTGAGAATTCTCCATATTGTATCTACTAGTCTTAATGCATCATGTCTATCACAGTCCACAGTTTGTATAGTGAGTGCATTGCAGTGATTCATTTCCCCTCCAGCACAAGCTCCTCACTTAAATTTGTCATTTTATGGAGTGTGTTCGACAGAGACCAACTGACAGATGAAAGTTTAAGTGGCCCCTAGACGTAAACAAGTCAAAAAGTTAAAGGCTAAATTAAAGGAAGAAGAATGTGCGTATTTAAAAGCCAACAAGAATCATGCTGTGGTCTGTCAGCATGCCTCCCAGGTGAGCTCACGCCAACTCCACACTGCAGACAGAGCAACAGCATCCTCAGTCTTTTGGTTGTAGTCAAAACAAAATTAGTGCTGGTTTGTTATTCCTATAATTAGCTTATCCATGACTTCTGCCCTCGTCGTTTATTAAGGAACAGGACATGTTTATTTGCCACCTCAAAGCTATAATGCTGGGATTAAGGAGGCAAGAGCAGTAGCAGATATGTATTACTTAATTTAGGGCTTATAAGGTGAGGAGACACAGATACAGTTTTTGAGAAAGGATGAGTCAACCATTCACAACATCTCTAGCCTTTTCTTATTGTGTGAGAGGAATGAACTATACGATATTGGCAGTCATTTTAACGTTTCATTCAAAGATAAGTTTCTGAAAATGGACTGAAATTATGCTCAATGCAATATCGCCACCAAATGGTGAGAAACTGTACTAGCATACAATAATCGTTAGATATTATTGTGGCTTAACACAAATAACCTTTGTTATATTGTTAGCTGTTGTTGCATGTTATAAGAATAAATAATAAATAAATTAGTTTAATTAGAGATTACATTACTTTCAAGCATTTACAAAATATAACATTAGGTGTTAGCTTTTTGTTGGTGACAATTAGAAATCAGTCTGGTAGAAAGTGCATTAATACAGTACATTATGAGTGTCTTTGCTAAGGCTGTATAAATGTCCTTAGTCTCTTCATGCTGTTGTTCTCAGTACTTAGACCGTCCACCTCGTCTGCCTCCTGCAGTATCCCAGTGGGGTGCAATAGGACATAGTACATTAAAAGGAAGAGTATTCCCAGGAATAAACCTGCACTAATTAAAATAGATACTATCAATAAAGTGTTTCCATCGAATTCTGGGTTAATTAAAGCCAGCAGTACAGGGGCTGTTACATTAATTATACATGTTATACAGTAGTAAACACCCATGACCACTTTAGTGTCTTGTCCTTTAACGTTAAAAAATGTGAACATGAGGATAACTCCAACCACAGCCCGGTACAGCAGCTCCAGTCCCCAGGATGAGCCAAAGTCAGTTTGAAGAATATTTGTCCATGTCAACGCCACCAACCAGACAACAGCTAGTGCTACTGTGCTGTAGGGGCTCAGTATTAGGAAAAAACTGTAACTGAGAATAAGGCTGGTGATAGTACAGAGCTTATAAAGGAGGTAAATAAATGTGGGGAAGCCAGAGGGCATCTCACTGATATGAGGGAGTGACCTGCGCAAACAGCGGCGATAATCGACCAGTGACCACGCTATACTGAAGAATGAGAAGACCATTGAGAAATCTGAAAACACATTGAGACATTACTAAGCAGGTTAAATCATTCACTTCCATTTAGATATTTTTACACTTACATTGTAATAACGAGGCCTCCCTGTGGCCTAGCAGCACTATATAGACCTGAAAAAGAAGCTGGGGAATGCTCTCGAGAAATGCTTCAAACAGTTTGAGCATGCTCAGATCAGTCGCCAGACAAAACAGATTGTGGTGTTTCTCCCTGCTCTGCTCTACTGTGTAGGAACCGGCTGAAGTCCATATCACAACATAGCCTTTCTTCAGCAGCTGGTAATACCTAGCAACAGGCAAAACAAAATGAAAACAAACTTAGATGACGTCTTAATAATTGATTCCCTTTTTAATTTTCACAATAGACAGAAAGCTTCAAGGTAGCCATTCCGGTTGCCCAATACATTCCAGTTGCTTACCATTCTGTACATTCGGTACTTTGCCTGCCGACTTAACCTCTGGTAAATGTGTGTGTGTCACAAATATTCACTGCATTTTGTATTCCTTACCTGATGAAGACTCCCATGCCAAATACATGCAGTACCCCTAATCCACATTTGGTCATGCCCGCTATGGTGGGTTTCCCTTCTGGGTTTATGAGAAAATCATTGATGTCATCCCAGTACCAGGCATAACTGAATATCTGTGAGACCAGCAGTCCAATCAGAACAAATGCTAGGGTCAGTCCAGCCCAAAGATAATGCCCCTCATTAAAATATGTCAGCGTTAGACCTATATCAGTCCAAATGTCCGCAGCATACAAGAACAGCCCAGCTATGGTAAGTATCCATCTGAGTTTAGTGTACTGAAAGTCTGAATGGGACATTATGTTGTTGAACGAAAGAAAACTATATCTTTACATGTCTACAGGATTAGGCCTATAGCAGTGTTGTAGTTCTTGTAGATTTTGTTTTAGTTCCAAACACGTCCATTTGATCTCTGTAAAAGATATGGGATAAAACACTCAGTACTTTAAGACAAAGCTCTCTGTTGCTGACTGATGCAAATAAATGTCTGCTCCCTTGTGCAATGTTCCCCGCCCTTTGCTATAATACACTCACTGATAAAACACGGACTACAGAACTACAGCCATAAAGTAAGATTACCAGTTTAACCAGGGTTGATCTGATTTCCAGATGTTCCAGGACCAACATAGAAGTTGTTAGTTTCGGCAGGATTTTAACAGGTTAGGGCCAGAATATCAACTGGTTAAGGTTAGTGCCAGGGCCATGATTACGGTGCTAGGTTAGGGTGAAGAACAGATGGCCCGGGTCCTCCCAACAACTAGAATGATGGTCCTGGAACATCAACAACACAGGGAAATCAGATTGGCCTTTTACCAGAACCAACTGACACCTATTCCTATAATTAAGTTACATTTCAGTTTTAATCTATTCATTAATTTAACAATCATTTAAAAAAGAATAACACACAAGGACATGTACTTACCACAGTCTGGTCCATAGTGAACAGCTGGCACAGCAGCTAACACCAGTCCGAGTGCATTTCCCTGAAACTAATAACAGCTCCACCCCAGGAAGAACACTGTCAAAGCAGAACTATGCGATTACATAACTTAACGCCAAGGCCTACTTACATATGACATAAATGTGTCAAATGAAACCTAATCTGGCAACGTTGGGTTTTCCAGAATCTCAAAAGTTTTCAAATGCTTGTTATGAATCACCAGTTTAATTACATTACATTAGGTTCTACCTCAAACAGAATTGGACGTAGAATTAGTAAGTTCTAAATAAATCTTGTGTAAGCTTCACAAGTTGCACAATGAGAACCCCTGCAGGTGTTTTGTTTTTATTCATTTATCTCATTATAATGGCTTTAGAACACGAACTTGCTCTCTGTATGCGTATTCGTTTAGATAAAGAAAGTATTGAACTCCATTATAATTCTACTCCATACACGTAGGTAGCGCTAGAGTGCCCCCCAGTTGTTTGTCTCCTGTGCGTAAAGTGTCGTCGGTGAGGCGCAGCGGATCCCTCTGTGGACCCTCCCATCACCAGAAGAGTGACACGCCATTCAATCGCAGCTTGCTCTGTTGCTTGTATGGAGCAGATGGTGCTGTAAGGGTCGTCTTCTACGGGAATAGTAATAGTATCTGTAAAGAAGCGACTGCGTTTACAAACCGTAAAGCAAAAGTTGCACCGAATTCTTCCGAAATGGGGATCCGAAAAAAGACCAACAAAAATCCGCCGGTGATGAGCCACGAGTTTGTCATCCAGAACCATGCAGACATTGTTTCGTGTGTTGCTATGGTGTTTCTTCTCGGACTGATGTTTGAGGTAAGTCCCGTCCACATGTTGAATGGGTTTTAATTGTAGATAGTGTCCGAGCACGTCTGGAGAGCCACTGGGAATACGGCGGACGCTAATTCTTTGAAACTGACATGGCTGTCTCATCTATTATTCACACTACTTCCTCTTGGGAGCTAAAGTTTTTGTTGTGCATAATGACCCATTTTAAATGTTCTTTTATTTACTATACATTGAACATATAAAACGAGGTTTATCGAATGAAACGGAGACCTCTACTGAGCAACACTCATCAGACTTCGTTTACGTGCAGATGTGTTACGTGGCAATCACACACCGAGCGAGAGGATTGTCCTGACGAGAGCCACTGAAAGAAAAACTGAAACTTCTCCTGGGCTCACAAATGTTTAAAGGGCATTCGCTTGTACTTAAACTGTAAACATCATCAACTAGCCACTTTCAGCCTCGTGTTTAACCACTTTCTCTCAGGTTGGCTCATGTTCTGCATGTTTCATCTCCAATGCAAAACGCCGCCAGTAGTATTAAGCTAGGTAAACTACACGCGTACTTCCGCCGGGACCTTTTCAACGTTTATATTATATCCGTTTACGTTAGACGCAGAAGGGAATATATCACACTGTATAAGCAAACAACATGTAGCCTATCTGTAAAGGCTTTGTCATCTGCCTCCTTTTGGATATAAAAACAACCCTCAGTGAGCAGTAGACTCTTTCAGACACTTTTATTGTTTTATTGTGACTTCCGGTTTGTTTTGTTTTGTTTTTTAACTGGCTAATATTTGCAAAGAAAACAAATAAATCAATTATAAGGGCCTTTGTGATTTTCAGTCATGTTCAGCCTATACTATACTCTTCCCAAGTCTCTAAAATCTAAACCAATAATACTTATGAAATGTTAAACATGTATAAAACGATGCTAATCACTTGTTACTTATCTGCTTTAATCTGTTGGTTAATATTGACATTGCTAAAACATATTGTATTTTTTTGCAGATAACATCAAAGTTTGCAGTGTGCTTCATAACCATCCAGCACAACGTCACCATAACAACAAATGGTAAGCTGCATCTTCGGTTCTATCTGTCTTCGGTATATCAGCATTTTTTTGTCAATTTCCTGTTAGAAGTTCCTCATTTTGATTCTAGAGCAGTACTTCTGTGGCTGTTCAATACCTGTTTCAGAGCTCACTTTTTCCTTTGGAGCTAAAATTAGCCTGCCTGATTTACAAATTTCTCTTGTGGCATGGTCGTGCTTGGCAAATTGGGCTACGGTGTGACGCAAGCCGGTTTAAGACCTGCTAACTTTAAAGTTAACAGTTTCCTTGCCAACTTCACGCACCATCAGAGAAGTATGCAAAAAGACAGACCCAGACAGTCTCTTTGCTTATGTGGTTTGTAACATGCTGACAGATGGTAGAGTTTATATCAGCGGTCGATGCTGCCAGCTAGCTACCTCCTGTAACTTATTTACAGCTTGTTTAAAAGGCAAATAATATACAGGGCTACCTCTGCAGCTGTGAAATGTGTGTGAAATCCTTTGTATTACATTGTATTTTTCCTCCTATAAGTGTGGTATTGGCTTGGATTATACCTTAGACAATAATTCACAAATGTTAATCACACCTGCCTATGAAATAATGTGTACAGTATTTGTTCTTACTTGAGGTCAACAAGCTGTGTAGAAAGACACAGAAAGCATTTATAGTTACTGTAGCTACCAACTCCAACTACCAATGTTTTATATGAAATTAAACCTTGAAATTTTGATATGCTTTTTTTACAGAAGGCCCAGAGCAGACGACGATTAACCATTTCCAACATGGCATCAAAGACTTGGCCACTGTCTTCTTCTACATGCTTGTGGCCATTATCATGCATGCAATAATCCAGGAATATGTGCTGGATGTAAGTTCTGCCACAGCATGCAAATATATGAAAACATTGTATCTGAATATTCATCTTTGCTCTTTTTTCTTTTTGTAGAAAATTAACAAGAAGAAGCACTTCTCCAAAACAAAACACAGCAAGTTTAATGAGTCTGGCCAGCTGAGCACCTTCTACCTGTTTTCATTTGGCTGGGGAGCTAGCATTCTTCTGTCTGTATGTCTAACAGTTCTTAACCTTCTTAAGCAAACCCCAAAACTGCTTTCATGACTGAAATGCTTATATGTCTTTAGGAGAACTTCTTGTCTAACCCAGTCACCCTGTGGGAAGATTATCCCCACACATTGATGCCGTAAGTGGTTACTCATCCAATCATATAAAACACGTTTGTTATAAGTGAGGCCTGCAGCTTTGTCAATGTTTTGTAACCACTACTTTTGTTAATCAGATTTCAGATGAAGTTCTTCTTCATTTGTCAGCTGGGCTATTGGCTACATGCGCTTCCTGAACTCTACTTTCAGAAGACTAAGAAAGTGAGTTTTGTGGTACTTTTTGATTTTGGAAGAAATAAGCAAATGTTCATTAAGTCCTCTTGGCTGTTACCTGTTAGTGTTCTCTTTTTGCTCAATTTTAAATTCAAAGCCACTTTCTTATAAATATACTTATGCTTTAGGAGGATATCCCCCGTCAGCTTGTGTACATCCTGTTGTATCTGGTCCATATTGCAGGCGCTTACATTTTCAAGTAAGAGGTCATTTTTTGCAGTTGTGACGTTTTGGTTGATTTTTTTTTTCTGCCTCCTGGCAATTTAAGAAAAGCTAATTGATTTTTATGTGTTTCTAGTTTGAATCGTCTGGGCCTGGTTCTCCTGGTGTTGCATTACTTCATTGAACTGCTTTTCCACGTTTCCCGCCTGATCTATTTCAGCAATGAAAATCGACAAATGGGGTAAGTGTTTAATTTAATGTAACTTTTGAAGAGGTGTTGTGAGTTACATAATGTAAAAGTCATGGCTCTCTTGTCTCATAGTTTTACTCTCTGGGCTGTCTTGTTTGTCCTTGGACGGCTGCTCACTCTGTCCTTGTCTGTGCTCACCGTTGGATTTGGCCTTGCCAATGCTGAGAATCAAGGTTTTGACTGGGCTGCAGGAAACTTTAATATTATTTTTGTCAGGTACATTTTGTGATTGCTGTTTGTATTATGTTCTCAACTTTATATGTCTAATTATGTGGGAAGTTTAAAGGGTGAACTACTTGTTTGTAAATTCTACAATGTAGAGCACCACATTAAAGATAATGTAACTTTAACAGTTTTTCTGTAACAACACATTAGTTATGTTCATCATTAAAATTAGCAGCAGTCTTCTAACTGTGATGAAAAAGGACGAGCACAATGTATGTAGACGTGTGCAATAGAAGTTGTGAATTATAGTCAGCTGACACGTTACTACTAGTGTCCATGACCTTTTGTCTATGACAAAAGAACAAATAGAAATTTGGGGCAATACATTATCTGCAACAGTCTTAAGTAACATGCTTAATCTAACATGCTGTGCCTTTTTCTAATAAGGATAACTGTACTGGCTGCCATCTGCCTCACCCAGGCCTTTATGATGTGGAAATTTATCAACTTCCAGCTGCGTCGGTGGAGAGAGCATGCTGAAGCCCAGAGCCTAAAGAAGAAACAGCTTTCCACTAAAAGCAAATCAAAGAAAGACAAAGGTAAATAAATAATTCAAGGACGTTTTGAGTCTATTCAGCGTATGCATATTCAGTATTATTGTTCTTTTGTTTTCAGCAAATGGAGTAAATGGAGTTCACCCTCATGGAACTGATTCACCAAGAGCAAGGAAAGAGAAGTTGTCATAAAAATTCTCTACTGAGATAAATGATCTTCAGCTGTTCCTATCACCCCCTTCAATCACCCACAGCAGAGCTGTCCGACTAACTGATCCTCTGACTCTCTCTCCACTGTGGTGTGCATCTACACTACCCGCAGCTTCCCCACTGGACTTCACAGTTGAAAATGTATTTGGTACATTTTGCTTGTTGGCAGTTGTCCAGCACGCCTTGATTTAATATGCATTGTACTGCTGTGCCATTATGGGGGAAAACAACACATTTAAGAAGTCCTATTTAAAAGTGCCTAATGATAAAACTGTTTTCTACCGGTGTCATTTCAAAATTTTAAACATGCCATATTTGCTAGGCCAGGTCACATTGTGGTATTCCTACAGTGCATTCCAGTTTTTTCTTTTTGTCTTTTAGCCACTTTATATTGCCACTGTCATATGATTGTCTTCTAACATTTTCCCCTCAGTATTTCATTATTATAATAT
This sequence comes from Philypnodon macrostomus, assembly GCA_036025475.1. Lineage (NCBI taxonomy): Eukaryota > Metazoa > Chordata > Actinopteri > Gobiiformes > Eleotridae > Philypnodon > Philypnodon macrostomus. The sequence continues at coordinate 12,257 of JAVQKC010015711.1, forward strand.
ACATATCAAAAATGGAAGATGTTTTCTGTATATTGAAAACGGAAAAAATATAAATGGGGATATGTCTGTGAAGGTACAGCTCAGTGAATCTACTTCTAATGTCCCTAATGCACCTTTGTATTGGTTATGGGACGCTTGGCCATAAAATGATGCTGAATCTAGTGCAGCTGTAAAAAATCACTGTCTTGTGTATGGGTTTGATAAGTGACCAGCATTTCTCTTTGAGTGTGATTCACTTCACTTGTGTGATTTCACTTTGTTGCTGTTGTAGATTTGAAGCTTTTGTCTTGATGTAAAAACATTGACTGGAAATAATATTTTCATACTACCACTGACTGTGCCAAATTAGAAAATGCCTGATTGGTGGTTTATTTATGCCTTTAACATACCATGAAATGAATTCACTTTTACAAGCTGTAGTCATAGCACAGTCAGATTCAGTAAACTAGACCTCCTAAAGAATTACAGTGTATCCATAGTCTATTTTATCTTGAGTATTTGCCTACACAACAAACAATAAACGATTTTATTGAAGAAGCAGCTAAATTGTATCTTATGTCGTGACCTCATTGTGTTGACTCTTATAAGACCTTATCAGACAGCACTCTACTGTCTGAAACCATTTAATTAAGTCTGCCCCGGGAAAGGGACCCGGTTTGTTAAACTATGAGCCCGTATTTGACTCTTTATAAAACCATGGGGCTGTTTTCCTGACAAACTCTTGGTGGCACCATTGCACAAGTTCTAGGCAGAAGAAACGCCTGCTTGTTTGATTCATGTAGTTGACCAGACATTTACCAAGGTGGGCAAATAAGTAGGGCAGCTCATGTTGGCTATTGCTTATCATTATAATGCAAATCTGCTTCATTGTCATTTCAACAACCACAATCCGTTAGCCTGTGTATGGTATTTTATTATTCAATTCAAATAAGTACCCTAATTGTGTGCCCCTCTATTTGGACTTAAAAAAAAACGCTCACTGAAATGCATTTTGGAGAGATTAAATGATATTACAGTAAGCTATTTAGTGTCATACTATTACGCATTTATACAACTGTAACATAATGCTGTCGATTATTATTTGTAAGTCACTGAGAGTCTGGGAGAGTTTCTCCACAGCTGATCAAGTGCTGTTTTGACACTAGATACTACATGACATAATTGTTAGTAGTCATGAGATTAAAGAGACACTGTAATATACGCAGAGGTTGTGTCGTCCTAAGGTAAGTCCCCGTGAGCTGGGCTGGCACAGACTGAGGTGATACCGTGAGCCCCGTGATGTGGTCCGCTGTGGGGGAGGATAGCAGCTACCACCAGATAAACACTCAGCATTGGTTTGCAGAGCAGGAGTAACATGGCGGCACAGTTAGCCAGCAGAAATGTTGTTTCACTACCGCGAAGGTCAGAGCAGTTTCTTTTAAACGGGATATAACAGCGGGACAGACCAAAGCCATCAAATGTGAGTAGCCTACACACGCTGGTGCTGTTTGTCCACACGACACTTGTTTTTGTTGTGAAATCTATGCTCAACGCGATGTCTTCAATCTGTGTGTCTGTCTGGCACAGGCTCTTGCTTCAGTGTTAGCTTATTAGCAAGCGTTAGCTTCTTGGCTAAGCTTTCTGCCTGTGTCAATAGTGTTTTCTGCAGCCAACTAAACTACAGGGCTCAGACAGTGTGCTTATGGGACATTTTTTTGCAATGTCTCTCGGCTCCTGCTACCACAAGGTTGTCTGGGCTGATGAACGTTGGATGAAAAGTAAATGAGTGCGTGCACAATAGTTTCATATGGCATTGTTTTTTGTGCTGAGTGAGCGAGTGACCGTGCATACGACACCGGACGAAGTTCGTCAGCAGCAGGATTAGCATGCTAACTGGGGCTGCAGTCTCTACTAATAAACGTTGTAAGAAAATGCAAGTGAGTCATGACGGCCATCACTACTATATATACTCTTCACTGGGCACGTCTCCAACTTAGTTATATTAGCCATGTTACCGTGCCTGCTAAGTTCACTGCTAAGTCTGCATGATGACTTATTCACATTTTCTTATTCTAGCCGTTTTAATTGGCTTGTTTGAAACACCATTGAGTGAGTGAACATAGTATTTGATAAAACGGCTTCGGAAACCTAATCGGAAAAGTTGTGTTGCACTATGTAGCGCATCGTGGTGCGTGTGTTTGTTGTGTTATGTGAGACTCAAACGCACGACGCACGCTAATAAAATGATCTTTAATATGAATTGACTTGAAACTCGGATTTAAAAGCGCTCAATGTTAATGAAGCACTCGTTTAGGGTGGTCGAGTGGGCCTACGTGCAGCGCACTTCTACTGTTTGGCTTGACTAACTGAGGACTGTGCAGGCAGATTGCTTGTGCCATTTCGATGACTGTCGGCGCTCCTCTGTCAAATGCAGGAACTCGTCTTGTGGAACCAGTTGAGCAGTTTCTGTTGCATGACTATGCCCACCTTATGGTGCTCACGACTTATGTCATAACAAGACTGCAAGTGTAGAACCCTTGTCCGGAAGTGATGCTTTCCGTCAGGTAGGTTGAAGACAAAATGCATCATGTAGGCTATTATGATTTGATAAATTCCATTGTGTTTTCTCATTGAATAACCTAAATCATACCTTAACCTAAGCCTTCATTTATAGGTGGGACAACACTTCTGTCACAGCCAAAATGTGAATTTCTGTGTACACACCTGCTTTGTACTGTCTGAGGTGAAGCTGTAAAGTAGCCAATTTAATTGTAAGGCTTTGGTTTTGAGCTGTCCTTACAGTATTGTTATGACGCAGTGTTTGGAATGAGTGTGTTGGTATTGTCAAGTTCAGGAATTCACATGAGCTAGTATGAAGGTATGTGTGTGTTTATGTAAGTGTATTAGGGGAGGTTTTCTCACACTGGCTCAGTTCACTTCATTTTAAGGCAGTTGCCTACAAACTGTTCTACTTTATACATTAAAGCTGTGCTGTAGGTGCGTGACAGTGTAATGCTGAGGTTGTCACATGGTTGGGACACAATCTCTCCTCTACTCGGTGTTTTAAGTACGCCATTTCTCCACCCTGGTTGAGCTCTTTAATTGTATGTGTTGGTAATTTCATCAGTGTCAGCAGCTTGTTGCACTGTGTTGTAATCTCTGACCTTTGCTCTGTGCGTTGCATTACTTCAGTGACACTGTAATAGTTTGACCCTTGTTCTGCCAATCTATGCTTTCAATTTTTGCTATTTAGTTTCAGCATCAGAAAAGGATTTTCATCATAGTCACAAATTATTATAGAACCTAATTTCTCCTGGTTAAGAGATAATGCATTTGGCCAGTCATGACAGTGTATACAGAGGTATCCCACATCAAATTACCCTGGTAACATGGAGACCCACATCTCACTTCACTAACAACATTACCTTTATTCATTTGAAACACGCCTGAAAATAACAAACATGTCCTTGCTGTTTATCTCCTGATGCATGTGTCTCTACAGTGGCTACAGTGTAATGCACTTCTCACTTTGTTTTTCTTAAAAGCAGTGTCAAATGACAGTGTCCGGTCGTATTCCCAAATCTTCACATTTCTGTTTCATTTATTATACAAGAGCTCTGGAAATGTACCTACAGCACAAAATATAGATTCAGCACAGATTCATGTATTAGTAGTCCTATATGGTATTCTATTACCTCAAATTTTTGTCACCTTAAATATATATTACAAGTACACTTTACAAGCAGCTATAGTCTGACAATGAACCTCATTATCCAGGTTTGTTATAACATAAATGTAATAGTAATACCACTCAATATCTCATATGAGTAGCTATTCACACAGTTTTTAACTCAGATTTGTTATCCTGATTTAAACATACTTATTGTCATAGATGACAATAAATTAGGACAGTACAATATTATTACTACAAGTAACTGACTATATATATATATATATATATAACATTTGCTCGTATGCATCACATACAGTATGTGAACCTTTTGGGATTACTCAGATTTATCATAAATTGGTATGAAATGTGTTCTGATCTTCATCTAAGTCACAACAAGAGACAAACACAGTCTGCTTAAACTAATACTGCACACTAGTGAACATGAACATGTAAGCATTTACAGTGCAGGGTGGAAAAAGTATGTGAACCTTTGGATTTAATAACTGGTTGACCCTCCTTTGGCAGCAATAACCTCAACTAAACATTTCCTGTAGTTGCAGATCAGACCTGCACAACGGTCAGGAGGAATTTTTGACCATTCCTCTTTACAAAACTGTTTCAGTGCAGCAGTATTCTTGGGCTGTCTGGTGTGAATCTTTTGAGGTCATGCCACAGCATCTCAATTGAGTTGAGGTCCGGACTCTGACTGGGCCACTCCAGAAGGCATATTTCCTTCTGTTGAAGTCATTCTGTTGTTGATTTACTTTACTATGCTTTGGGTAACTGTATGTATCACAACACAGATTTATTATGTAGCCTTATAACAATCCTGTGATTGGGGTGACACAAGTTAACCCAGCAGTGGCAAGCATGTGGACCTCTCACTAGTTAAGGTGGGTCTGTTTATTATAGGCTATTCCTATAGAGTCCACCACTACAGTATATTCTTGACATGTCGCTCCCTCCCCTATATCTGTTTTGCCTTGTCTCACTGGGCATCCCACCCCGCCGCTGTGTCTGCGTTCGCGTCGTCATGGAAACAGTGGTGTGTGACAGGTCCTGGGTGGGCGTGAGGGATGAGCTGTATAGGGTAATGGCCAGGTTTCTACAGCTGCGGAGGGGAAGTCGTATGAAGGAAGATCAGCGGCGATGGTGACGGAAAGCTGAGAGGGCGCTGACATGGAAGAGGCGGAGCGGCACCATTTACTCCATCTTCCGCTCCCAGGCGTGTTGTCATTGTGTTGCAGGGGCTGACCTCAAATCAGCCGTCCTGTGTGCTAACTGTGCCGGAGAATCCTGTTTTGTGGAGAGAGAGTTTAAAAGGCCCAGTATTTGTTGAACAGTGAACTGGTTTCACTCACTCACCAGTCCAGAATAGCCTGTCATCTGCAAACAATAACATTATCCAGACAAAAGTCCAGCTTGTTGGGATTCTTATTAGTATACATAGGGTTGGGTGATATATGATTTTATGCCTAATATTGTTTATTTGTCAGTATCATCGAAATTTTCAATACAGTTTTACAATATAACCTCTACATACGGTATGCCTTTTAGTTTGCTCATGTACAACCAGCTTTACATATTTCATTAATTTGACTCATATTTTTTAGTTCTAATTATAAAATATGTTGCAAACTTTAACCCCAACAGTGCAATGTAACATTACTGTAATCTAGAACACTGACACAATTCTGATCTGCAAAACAATTGTCTTTTTATCTTAACTCTGAGAAACATGGCGCTGAAACAAGGCATGTATAACACTGTTGTTCTGGTTGGTTTTGAGCCGTTTATCGTATTTTTTCCGTACACATTTTTTTATTATTCCAGTTTGTATTATTCAATTTAATTTCTTAACACTAAAGGGTAGCACAGTATCCAAAAGCTTTGATTAATGTCTGTCTTACGCTCTTTTGTCATAGCGACTCAAAATGGTCTTGTGCGACCCAGTGATTTCAACAGTCCACGCGTCTCCACTTATGTAGGTCAGCCACAGCAAAGTGCATATTGATCCAGCGAGCTAAATGATATTGTAGTGTCTACTGCTCATTGGTAAGAAGGTGCCCTCCGCCTCTATTTGGCTTGAACAGAGGAGACAAGGGGTCACATGACTGCCTGTGTGACAATGCTTTTGCAGCTGTTGCAAGCTTGGTGTTGCTTAGCGGTACAATATTGTAGATCTATTTAAATAATGTCAGGTTGCTCAATTCAGTTGTAGCATCAGGTTTCCATTGCTCTTTCTGATGACAGGGTAACTATAAGCATGTAAAGACAAAATCCATTTAAATGTAAATAATTGCTAACGTGATCTTGAAAATGCTAAATCTGTGACAGAGAGGATCACTTTCCCCTCCTGCCAATGTGTTTGTGGCACTAGGTGTTAGCGAGGGTGCTAGCATGTGGTTGGCACCCTTCTCACTGCCCAGGGTGGAATCCTTGGCATGGAGGGAGGAGAGGGGGAGGACTTGGCCCGAGTAAGCTGCCTGCTGGAGTCGGGTGGGTGGTCCACAAACATGGCGCTGTGAATTGCTTCTGCGAAAATGAGGTATACAGTCTTGTCCCGGAAAGGATGTTTAACTTGTTGGCTGTGTTGCAGGAGGCGGTGCTGCGCTGGAGTGGACATGTGCAGAGCAGCAGCAGCATTTCCCACTCTGCTGTCATAAAGCCAGAGGAATGTGAGGCTTCAGTTTCAGGCTTTTCATGCTGTGCACATTGTGAGGGTCAAACTCTGACCAGCAGGATCTCTCTCGCTCTCTCCTCCCACTGCCTCTGCTGACTCAGCAGTGTTCTCAAACTGACCTATAATACGCTTTCTGCTAGCTGTATCCTGCCATACCTTTTCAGCCATATAGAAAATATCCCTAGGCAAACTGTGTCTTCCATTGATACCTTTTTAATACTACATTCATTTAATCAAACGGGCCTCGTACATCAGCTGCTGTATTGAATTGTTGGACTTTTCATATTTCATACAACATATTTAGAATTATCTATTCAGTGCCTGTTATGACTAAACAAAACTTAAAAATGATCACCGTGTTATGTAACAAATCAGGAATTCCAGGTCTCCTCCGGTGAGTCATCTGTAATATTAGGTAACAGTGGTTTATTCTTCCTGCATTCGATCAAACAGTAACTTTAGTTTTTTTAATTTGTTGTGATGTTTCATAGCACAGCATTGGCACAGTTCCATTGTAATCTCATACATGAAGAAAACATTCCTGTTTCCCCAAGTGCAGCACACGCACACCTCTGATGTGTTCCTCATATTTGTGTTGCCTCACGTGGCTTAGTGCCAGTGCAGGCAGCTTACAGGTTTGCCTAGTGACTGTACAAAACATACAGAACAAGAAGCACAACCAGATCTCAATTAGAGAGTTGGACTGTATGGCACTTAAAGTTGCAGTACCTCATATTTTATCTTTGTATTTGAGCAAAAATAATTACACAGTCAATTGTACAGCATACCAGAAGTCAAATATGAGACTCTGAGTTGTATTATAAGGGTTTTTGTTATGGAGCGCAGGGACACTTGGTTTCAATTTCATTTATTTATCAAAAACTACAAGCTATCAGGAATAACGTGAGGGAGCTGATGTTTTCTGTTCAAATTCACAGCTTGTTCACAGCTTCTTTTTTTTTTTGTAAAAATGAAAAAGAGCCAACCTCAGTTCTCTGCTCATTATTCTGATACTCCCTGGTTGGTGTGAGACCGTGACAGAGGGTTGAGAAGGAGAGGACGGGGAAAGGGTAGCGTATAATATAAACTTTCGAACGTGTTTTGTTTCCTGCATAAAATCGGGTACTGCAACTTTAAAGACGCAGGATTCTAAGCGTAAATATTGTATGCTTAGAAAGTGCTAATTAATTTGACATATTGAGGCATGTTTCTCACACACAGAGCCTGTCAGTGTCTGTCTGATTTGCAGCTTCTGTTTCCATTCACGTCTCTTCCCCAAAGGTTTCGAGGTTTTGGCACCTGTAGGCGTGGGCAGTCATAACAGACCCGCCTCCGATCTCAGTCGAGGAATACAAAACTATTAAAGAGACGCTTCACAAATGAAATGTAGTTTAATATCACAGTGAGCATATCTGATTATAGACGTGGCACTTCTAAATTTAAGAGCAGAGTCCTGTTTGGTTTGGCAAGGCTGCTTCTTCAGGACTGGGTGGACTCATGAACCAGTCTGATGGCTGCTTTTATTTTTTACAACTCTATATGTGAACTTTTAAATGTCTATAGTGGGTATACCTGGTCTGGCTGTCACTTGCAGAGACTGAGAGGGCGTGTCTGGTCCAATTACATGTTCCACAGTCAGAGCTGCACAACACTTAATCAGGTAATGCCCGGTTTAAAGTCATCCCCCTAAACGTGCTCTGCAGATGATTAGCACTGCTCACACTGTGTAGGTTCACTGGAGCATCAAGACATTAACAATTATTGTGCACTATACTGTATCTAAATGACTAGCATTAGGGCTGCACAATATACCACAGCCTATCGTTATTGCTCTTCAGTTTATCCTTGGTTTGGTGCTAATTTATTCCCAGATAAGATGCAATTTAAAAAAAACACAATGGGGAAATTGTATCCTGGTACCCTGACTAGTAAATCCAGTGTCATCTATAACATTGATACATTCAGTTGAAGTTGCTATGTCAAACAGCATACCCAAATATTGCCAGTCATATCTTTGTCACAATTCTGAAGAGTTATCACATACCAAATCTTCACAATGCTATGTAATGCACAGCCCTATTACCTATTAGTGTTCAGTGCAGTTCACAGATTGATCTCTGTGTATTTCAAGTGAAACTGCCCAGTCACACAGTGAGAGTCTATGTCTGATAAAGTGACATAGTTGTGTCAGCTGACCCTTCCCCCCTTTCTCGCCGCTCAGATAGCACCCCCTTCCTGGGCCTGAGCCTGCCTCCACTGAGCAGCCCCAGGCCTCCACAGGAACGAATGCCTTTCAAAACCATGACTGACAGTAAAACACTCACATTCACAAGCACAATAGATCTGCATATTACATGCAGACTGGTCACAAGATGGGCTTCAAAAATCATCTTGAAGTCATTGTAACGTCAGCTGGGCACAAATAGACAGGCTTTCTGTCAGTATGGTTACGAGCTGCTAGTGACAAGTAAAGTTATGAATTATTCTGGAGTTTTATAATGCAAACAGTCTGGTTGTATATCTCTTGACAATGCATAGTAAAAAGCTGTTTTCTAAATTACACTTTCATGTGCTCATTGAAAGGTTGTAGAATTGTTGGAGTTTGCTTGTTTCTTCAGACTTTGTTGGTGATTTCAACTTGAATGGTCAAAGTTTTATTCTTAATTCATATTTTTTTAATTGATGATTATTTATATTTAAATAGTTATGTTGAAAATGCATGCATGTAGGTGATTTATAGCTAATATGTAGTCTGTACTAAGCACCTGGAAGTAGTTCGGCTTGCATCTACAAAGTCACTACTATGATTACTCCACATATTCTGTCTTCCTTTGTCATATATGAACATGACATTTATGGTAGAGGTATTTCAGTTAAGCCATGATTATGTAGTGTAGAGTTTTTTATGTTATAATGAACATTCAATTGGATTTGTGTTATAAAACTAAATTGAAACTTAAATTGTGATACTATAGTTTGAATATATCGCCCACCTCTATACGGAGGTGAACACACATTGGTGGTTGACTCGGGAGCAGCAGCCTCCTCACTATCATTACACAGGGCAGCCACATGTTTACTGTCCCTGAGGTCACGAGTCCAGCAGCGGCCTGTTGCATACGGGAGCAACAGATGTGTGGGCACCTGGCACCGCTCTGCATCTGGAAGAGAGGAGCAGCCAATTGAAATGTGCTGGCTGGCTGCCATAGTGTAATAAACCCCAGCTTTAATGTGAGCATGTCTTCACTCTGCTGTTGATGTCACTGCTCAAAATACTACCAATCTTCCACAAGAGGCTCTTCACACTCCTCTGCTCTATAGTCCTTAAGCATTTTCACACCGTAGTGTTATTTGAGCAATCAGAGCAGTGAGGGTTTTAAATATTATCTGGTAATTGTGACTTTTAAAGCACTCGTAGGCACACATAACCTGAAATAGTTCTATCTACCTAGCAGTTTCTTCCCACACAATGTAAAGTTATAGCCCAGTAATACCACATTCCAGTCATGTTTGTCATTAAGCTCTTCTGTGGTGTGTGCATGGCATTGGTGCTGTGTTCAGCGGTATCTGTTGCAATATAAAGACTATAAAGAAACGTTTTTAGTGTTTTATTTTGATTCACATTTGGATCAAGTAAATGTCTCGAATCACATTGCTTTTATGCTGAATGAAATCAAATCTGTTGGTAATTGCTGAGTCTTGGCCCAACACTCTGAAGCAAAGATCTGAGGTGTTTTCATTAAGGCACCCATTAGTCTTAATTCTTATTGAGTTTGGGGCCATTAGTGTGGCCATTCAAATGGCGCCCAGTACAAGCTCCATTGGTGTTTAGCCCCGCTGTGACCTGCCCATTACGGTCAATTTCTAGTGCATGAACTATCTGCCCTTTGTCCTGTGTGAACCTGATTAGCCCAGCATTGTTAGCGCAACCTGGGTGATAGATCTTTCCACACAGACAAGACGTTTTGAGACAGAAAGATCAGAAAGCTGCTAATGATCCAAAATGTACATTACTAAACTTTACTCTTTGCAACAGTGACTTGAGATTATAATTATATTAATAATTTGATAGAAATATATTTACATTGGTACTGGCTTTAATACAATGTCATGTCTTGAGTAATGAAGCTGTCTATTAGCAGTTATAGTAAAAGTGTTTAAGGGGAGCTTGAACTCTTCACCTGATGCTCTTTGACCTCCTTCTAAACACCAACAGATGGTAGGACAGGGTCTTGGTCAAATAAGATCCTCCTGTTACTAGGGATGTGAAGGTAACAGATAATGATTTGCTCTCATCAGGGAGGATTGTTGAAGTGTCATTTTACTGTTACATTGCCAGAAAAATTACATAAATAATATTGGGCTTTATGAAGACACTGGTAGCAGTAATCAGTGTAAGTCTGCTAAAGTTATGATAAAGTCTAAATTGTGATCTTGAGATGATATTTTTACTATATAGCCCACTCCTAATGTTACCTGTTAGAATGTGCACAAGATACAGTCTCTAATTGAAATTTGAGCAAATAATTCAATATCTTTTTCAATCTTTTCACCTCCTGGAGTTGCACTAACATTTTTGTTACTTCAAAAATTGTAAAATTAAATTGTATACGGTTTTGTCATTTGTGCGATAAAGTCACTTTAAAGTGAATTTCTCTCACATCAGTAATTTTCACCAGCAAGTCTCACTAGGTCACAGGAAAATAATGGCGAGTCTTGGGTGCTTTGGCGTATCCCTTACAAAGACACTTTTTTTTAAGTTCAGATGATGAGGGGGGTGATCAACCTATGGCTCAGGGGTAAAATGTGTCCCACAAAGTAATTATTGTGGCCCTCAGGCTTACCTGTCAATTGGCCCATTGTCAATTACTGTATGTGATTCTACATAATCCAACTAAAGGAAATCATACAATGTGTAGCAAGATATCTTTACACCTTTAGCTATAATATAGAGGGGCATAAAGCAAAAAGGCCTGTCTCAAAAACCGACCCAACCGACGGGTACGTTTGGTGAAGTGAAATCAGTCACCACAGTGAGTGGCCCTCCTTTGTGCAAAAAAAGGTTTGGACACCCCTGTTTCAGATAAACGTATTGTCTTTGCTACCTGTGCCAAAGATATTGTTTTTGCAGGTTTGTTAGTCATAGCATTAACAGCATTGTAAGACTAGGCCAAAAGCTTTCCAGTTAACAGATCTAAATGAAATCTATAACTGGACTACACATGAGTGTTCACCTGCTTTGCCTTTTTGTGGGTTTGTTAGTCATGATATTTATTAATCTGACCCTGTTAGAAATGTTTCCATTGGAGCTGGGAATAAAAATGTGTTAAAAGCAGAGTAGTAATATATTAGATTTTACTTCACCGTTGTTGTAGTCTTCATTGAGTCTTACATTTTGAAAATACAGGAACCCTTTCTGCAGAAGAGAATTTGCATCAATAATATCAATAACGCAATATTCATAACATGGGTATCGAATGTTGCATGTTTTTCCCTTATCGTGCAATCCAAACTGGACTACATAAGATTGTACATTCTTGCCTTCAAAGAAAAGTGATTTGAATGTGTCCAAAGTAATAATTATTATTAAACTAGTTCATTAGGCTCCAACACCTTATTCTGTCAGGCCACAGATCAAGGGCTGGACTGAGACCGAGCATGTGACAGCAGTAAAGCTCAAGGGAAATTCCTCCGGATGATGAGAACTAAACGCCACATGGGAAAAGAAAGAGGAAGGAAGATTTGAGAAATCTGCAAAATCTTAAATTTCATTATATATACACACTAAAGTTAATGGGAGAGGAGTATTTATAGCCACTAGTGCATCATGGCAATGTTATTAATAAAGAAAAGAAGAATCATGTTCACACCACAATAATAGTATCGAAACTTTCTTCTGAAGTAAAAAACACAATTTTACAGGTTTCAGAGTAATTCTTTGTACAAATTTTGTCCCCCCCATAATCCACAAACCAGATTATAGATTTATCTTATGTTTTTTGTTATATTATCAAAGATATTACAAAGTAACTATACTGTGATTCAAAATAATGACTGCTTAAAGGTTAAATTGAAAAAAAAAAAAAGTTTTTTAAATGATCTGCTATTTCTACTCTGCCACCATATTCTCAAAAGACATCCATAGGAACCACTGGGAGCTTGTGTGTCAACTGGATAGGGCTAAAGATGGCATGATACAGTTTCAAATTATTTCCCTATAAGAAACATTTCTCTACAAGTGTTTATTGGAGCTTCTTGTCGCTTATACGGTGACTCACCCGCACAGACTTCAGCAGTTGCAGTAGCAGAGCACACACTGGCTCCAAAATAGTAAATATATCAACTTTCCGCAGTGCTCCTCCTGGCTGTGAGGCTGTGCGGGGTTCAGAAGGGGAATCGTTTACTCCGCAGTTATGTCAGCACATGATGACATCACGTGAGAGCATTCCTCGGCTGGCAGCTCGCTTCTTGGCAGGTATTTGGGAGAAATCACCCTGGCCCAGAAGACTGTCTCCATTAATAATACTATTCAATGCTAAAAATAGTTTCAACAATTGATACTTGTGTTGTCTTTATTTCCCACAGTTGACACACAAGATCCACATTAAATTTGAATACAACTGTGTGCATTGTGTAGGACTGTTTATGATAACGGACAGATTAACAAAAACAGAAATAATGTTACACTAAAGATCATTTTGAAGAGTGCGGGCATTGTGGTGATAATGTACAATGGTACAAAATGGTATCATGTCTTGTTTGAAACACTACTGGCAAGTTTCCTCTGCTCAAAAAAATTTTGACTTACAAGATGCATAATGTTCTAATTATCCAAAAGGCGATATAGTGTAAAAAGGCACATTGTTCTGCACTGTAATAGACTCGACGGTCCCTGTGGAGATAAGACTCAGAAGTAGACTTCATGCTAAATCAATGCAAACAGATAAGATATTACTGCTTGAGGATGTTAGCAGCATTTGTTGTTCAATGTTAAAAAGAGCTTGCTAGGAATGTTTTTCACAAAAGGTACCAAAATACATTCTAGTTATTTGTATTGAGACTGGTGTTGCGTTACACTGGGTATTGCCCATCCCAATTTGCCTTTATTTTATGTTTTAGCAGGGAGAAGTCGATGGTGCTTAAAGGTTTCCTAGCTTTACCGTCTCCAATGGCCTGATGGATTGAACCAAGGTGAGAGGCAGAGTCACAGCTTATGATATTCAAAAAGGAACATTTGTGTGGTTCATGGACAAAATATTCTTTCAGTCAGTGGCTTTTTTGTTAAGTAGAGAATTAGTCTTTTTAGTTAACAATGTTTGATTATGTAAAAAAAAGCTAGAGCCTAGAGCTGAGCCTAGCTGCTGTGTACCCCCCGCCCCTTCTCATCCTGCGACATCCTGAAGTGACTGCCAGTGTTAAAGATTCATGAGAGTGATCAGCTTTCAGTAAATGGGGGGGGTCTGGCTTTTTGGTAGCACTTTAAAGCCATTACACTGCAGTGATTGGACAGTGGTGGAGTGGTACATGAGACTAATGCAGAGCGCTGTGGATTTATTTTTATTTTTTTTACATTTCCCACAATAACTTCCGCTCTGTAGTTTAGTGACTTCACTACAGCCCATTTTCTTCAGTCATTCATATCATTCAGCTCATTTGATATATTTTGAATCTGTTTGATTGAGGACCATGTTTAGAACAGGGACATTTAACAGTCGTGACAGAATTGAACTACCAACTAAACAACAAAAAATGCTTGGTCCAGAGCAGGTTCAAGGTAAGGCATAACCAGACTTTTGGTGAAATAAGGCTGTATTGTTAAAACCCTCTAAACACATGGAACAGTAAGTTGAGTTTAGTAGAGTATCCCCCAACTAAGTTAAGCTTTTTCTTCAGAGGTCAGAGCATGTATACTGGGAGTTTGGTTAAGCTACACATGCACACATTCACTCCTATGTTTTGCGTCTTTCAGCCAAGCACATCGTTCCTGTTTTGAAAACGCATAAAGCTTGTAGTTGTCCCGATGCGGCCGTTTCTCTCACAGGTCCTGTTGTTTTGAGGCGCCATGTGAGGACAGATTACTCAATACTGAGACATTGTTCAGTTGCTCTCTGTGGTCTGGCACTTTCTGGAAGGTCCCTGTTTATTACAACGCAGTAGACATCAAACACTCCAGCAGCACCAGTTTGTGATGCACTTGAATGCACAGTCATGCCCAGCTCTCCTCCGAAGCTCCACAAGCACCGGGCGTGTCTGTATAATCAAAGACCTGCTCCTCACATGATTATAGGAACACAGGGCTGGCACGGGCCCTTTCCCCCCATCGGCAATTAGACGCTCATTTTCCATCCGCTGCTCCTGGTCTGTATACTGTAAATGTACCAGATGATTCACCAGGAAGCCCTCCAGTAGTGTCTGCTTCACACTGTTTTTTTTTTTTCACCAACCATATTTTTATTTTGTTTTTAAGAACATGCATTAGAATAATTACATGAACAAAGAATACAATATAATCATACAACCTAGATAATTATGTCCGACAGTTACTGTTTTTGACGAACAAAATGCCCTTTTCAAGGAAAGTCTTTTGTTTCTGTTTGAGATAATCAGGTGTTATACCCAATACAAACCATTTAGGATCCAGTAGAATTGTGATTGTTAGTATTCTTTTGGATATGTCTCCTAATTTCTTTTTCAGAATTTTTGAATTTGAGGGCATTGCCAGAGACCTTTTCGTTTTCTCATATTTTTTACATAAATCAGAAATATCATTGTTAAATATATATATAATATAATTACACATTAATCAATTATACTGTATCATTCTACATTTTTAGTTGTAGTAGTTGTTGTTGTGTTTCTGCTGATGTTGTTTTTGGTTTGTTGGTCTGTTAGCAAGAGCACTCAAAAAGTAATGGTAACTCTTTTTATTACATGTTTACAAAATGTCAGCAATTGGTGAAGAATATTCTTCTGTGTCTAAGCATTTACCCCTGAGCTAGAAGTCTCAGCCATACATGATTACCATTGCATTGCAACATAAGTGGAGAATTGTGCTCAAGTAAAAACATAGGGATAGGGACTTTTATTCATTGCATTTGTGCTTCTCTGACCTAACAGCATCATATTACTCCTAATACTGGCTCAACGTTGCTACACATGATGTCTTACTGTCTTAAATTAAGCTGTTCCCCTGCTACCTAAAAGTTGAATGCAGTTAGTCTCTGTCTGTGTTCTGTGAGGCTCAGATGCAGGTGTAATTGGCTGTGCCTTTGAGCCGGCGCTGCAGTGTCTTTTGTACATGTTGTACTAGAGCCAGTGGTTGTCGTCCCAGGGTACCAGCAGCCTCTTGTTGTCTCTACATTCCTGCTTCTCCAGACTGCTTGGCTCCAGCTCAGTCCTGCAGAGACTGTTCTAGTGACACCTTAGATATAAGCAATGACATGCACCTATGTCACCTTCACCAAATGTATACTGCTCTCATTGGCACTGATTTTTTACAGTTTACGTCATGCCCTATTCTTTGTACCCTGGTGATTTTGGAGTGTTTACGCTTTGACTAAAACACATCTGTGGAATCTGGTACTAATTTAAGGCATGCTGGCTTTTTTAATATAGTTTATGGTAGGGTTCAAAGTTATTTACAATATTATTTATATGATTTATGTTGTCATTTATACACGGATACCATAATGAAAGTGTACTCTAACAAGATAGACAGCTCAAAGAAGCTACTTAAGTCCAGAATGTTTTGAAACGATAGTCTGTGATGAACTTGTGTTTTTTATTCTTTCTAATATAGCTCCTAGGTATAGTTTTTAGGTTGGCCATCAAGTGATATTTGGTCTGTACAGTATCACTGCTGTTATTCATTAAAGGATGTGCTTAGAATCATACTGCTGTGCTGGTCTCTAGCCTAAGCTTTGGAGTACGGAGGTTTGTTTAGCAAGGTACCCTCCCCGAGCAGAACAAGATAATTAACTCTATGAACCCACCTTCATCCAGTAAGTGCTAACTCCCACCCAGCTGTTTATAGCTGCCCAGGGATCCAGAGCATTCTCTCAGATTAAAAGCCTGTGTGAATTTTTTGGACTTCCTAGCAACAGAAGCTCTCTATTCTGAGTCTACTGGACGCTCACAGGGTTCTGGCCGTCTGTCATTGAGACGTGCCTTGTACTTCCTGTGTGGGTCTTATTTGTCTGGATGTACAATGACCCATCATTGCTGCCATGTCAAGGAGACGCAGACATCCAATCATATTAAGCCCAAAGGGACAGGCACCGCCAATTGGCGATAGAATCCCCCTGGTAACTTGTGTCGAGCCCGAGTATGACCAATGAGAATGAAGAGTGCCACTTAGCCTACAGAGTTTAATGGCCTGTTTCGCCTGTCATTAATAAAAGTGTATAACCTCTGTAACAAAGACATAACATTTGAGTGGCCAGTACAGCAGTGCTGTGTTAAGATCATAACATCTAAAATTGTGTGATACAAGGACATATGGATAACTACTCTGTATGGTAACACTTGACATGTACATGGCAACAGAATATGCGTGTTCGAATTTGCCTATCACCACTGCCTCAATGAAAACTGACCCTATCAGCCCAAAGTAGGTCACCTCAGGCCAGCAAGGAGGCACTAGTCTCAAGTTGGCCTGGTCATTGCCTTATTTTGTTTGGTTTAGCTTACTCCTGCTAATCTTTGCTACACCACACCTCTACATTCTGCTGTGCTGTATTCTGCTCTGCCTTATGTAATGGCTGAGCAGTGTGTGTCGTACCGGTTTCCATGGTTAGAGTGTCTAAGAGTGTATCACTACACAGCATGCCCTAGCCCTCTTCAATGTGCTGGTTTCTCTCTCCCTAGATCTGTCCAATGTTATCTATTGACTGTTTTGTTACCCCTTCCCCCATCTCCCGGCTTCACCAAGGGGCTGGAAGAGGCTGCTCATCTGGCATGATCCAGCAGAAATATGCTTGTTATGCATTTACTTTTAAATGTCACAGTTTGTCTTGGGAGATGATCTAAAGGTCTGAAAAGTGTAGATATTCACATCTTCTAAGCAGCAGAAGTCCGACCATTAACCAAAGTCAAATTTTGCATCAGATCATGTCTGCAATTACTATTACATTACTTTGTTCAATTATTGATTGGTTTTGATTTAAAGGCACAAGGTTCTGCCTGGCCTGAGCCGAAAGTAGACTTATTTATTTATTTCATTTAAAAATTAAAATAACAATGAGACGTGTCTACATGACAACACAAAACTTGAATGAAAAGGAGCAGAGAGAAGAATATATATATATCTCAGTGTTGAGGGTTCGAGAACAGTTTTTTTTATATATATAAGGATGGTGTTTCCTTTTACAATTGTATAAAAGACATTACATCAATGTGTGAATACTGTTTTTGTAACGGTAATCTAAAAAGATAATGTTCATATGTAAGCTATAAAAGGACTTTGGCATACAGGAATAACAGGCTCTGTCTTCTCAGTACATGGAGGTTCTCCGAGGTACTGTGTAAATATGGACACATGTTATGATTGTGCAGCCCCTCTGCCATCTCTCTGTACTGGCTTTGCTTGGTAGTGTGCAGCCAATGAGTTTTTCTTCTTCGTACATGGTTGAGCACACAGTCTGGTGCTGTGGGCTGAGCGCCATGCTCTCATTTCAGCCTCTCTGGGGAGAGCTGCACCATCAGAGAAAAATGATTGAATCTCTTTCTCTGCTCCATTTTCACTCATTTCTCCTGGAGTGGCTCAACCTGTGCCCCCAGCATCGCACTGTTTGTTATCGCGAAGTGACACATTTTCGCATTTCAAAGAGTAAATAGTTCAGTTAAAATGACTACATGAACAGTGAGGAATAGGCTATTATTTTTAAATTAAACATGTCCCACTATCATTAGTGCAGCTATGCGTTTGACTTGAAATAGTGTATGTGTGACATGTTAAAATGTTCATATGCCTTTTACTGTGTATTCCAGACGCTGATATGCATTGAGGATGAGTGGAGTCGGTGAAAACTCGTCTGACCCTGCAAGGGCAGAGTCAAGAAAACGCAAAGAATGTTCAAGTGAACTTTTAGGACCCAGGTAAGACACACTTCTATCTGTAAACTGGCTTTTAAAGATTGCACTTTCTCACAATTTTGTTGTTGCAGTCCCAAGAGGAGCAATGAGAAGCGAAACCGCGAGCACGAGAACAAGTACATCGAAGAACTAGCTGAGCTAATCTTTGCCAACTTTAACGACATTGACAACTTCAACGTCAAGCCTGACAAATGTGCAATCCTGAAGGAAACTGTGAAGCAGATCCGACAAATAAAAGAGCAAGGTATGTTTGTGGATTTGATGTTTGCTTGACAATTGGTGTTTTAAAAGATTTGACAGAAACGACCATGTCACAATACCATATTGTTGGCTCAGACATCAGCTTTCACGGGTTTGACTCCAAGCCTCACATAAGAAATTATGTTGTTAGCAGCCGACAGAATTGATGTAATGTTCCCCCTGTCATATAACATTTATAAACCAGAGTTGTTTTTGCTGCTGCTGGTCTCTCTTGCTTCCATTAGGGGCCAGAACATCAGGTAAATGCATCAGAGCAAGCCTAGCTGTACTATACTGTTTCTCATTTGTAGTGCCATTAAACAATTAGGCAAGGTTTTCTTTTACTAGTTCTTGTTATGTGCAGTCTCTTTCTAAGACATGTGTTGCACCTGTACATAAAGCAGCTAAGTAGATGAAAAGGTGTGGGCCAGCTTAGGTATTTATGATTCACCCTACTTTTTGACGTCACTACATTTTCAGTGACTCACACAGCCCAGAGTTATGTAATGTAATGAACAAATGACACACGAACACCGTCTGTCCATCCACTACTCGCTCTACCATATTACTCTATATCCCCCTCCCTCTCCTCATACTCAATAACTGTGACGTTGGCTTACTCTACCATTCCCTGCTCACTCTGAAGGCATACATTATTATGTTCTGTACAGTAGTCTCTGATCGGAGGACTGAACAGCTTGCATTTAAAAACTCGAATGTACCATACTCTGTTTTATTTTATTTAACTTTTTTGGTGGTTTAGTTAGTCTGCTGCCAGACAGAGCACCAGTGAGTGTGTCCCGTCACTGAGTGATGGGTCTGTCCTGGGGCAGCTGTGCTGGTGTACTGGGCCCCGCTGGGCCTGTAGATGTCCTGCTGCTGCACACATCATTAATGCTGAAAGAGATGGATGTGGCACTGGCCACAGAACACAGGGAAACCTGCAATTGTGTCAGCTTTTGCATATCTGCACACGTATCTGCACACATATCTGCACACAAATCTGCACACATATCTGCACATAAAAATAAATTAGAAAAAAATTATCTTGTTTGCTTTTTGACACATTTTTCTCACCATATGGTCAGTTCTCTTTTTGGCACGGTGTGACAGTTAAATGTCCCCCCAACAGCCCACTCAGATTCTGCTTCTCATCTCCAAAAGTAGGGCAGCCTACGCTTAACATAAGGCTTCTCGGCATGGCTATTAACCCAGTCGTACACGGGGAGTAATGGTAAGCACCTAATTGCAGGTACAAGGCTGAGCTTACTCTGTGCTCTATTGTTTCTGTGTCACTTCAAATTTCCCATCAGTCACACCCAGATAAGAATTTGCCATATATGTCTTGGCTGCTTGGAAAACGAAAAGCTATCTAGTTTGGAAAAATGTTTGTTTTCAATTTTACACACACAGTGCAGTTCATCCAGTGGCTGAGAGCAATGTGGCATCTACATGCTTTGAAACGCTGCAATTGCACCAACCCTTCATTTCCACCTGTGGTCAGGGCTTGTGAAATATAAATTATTAAGAAGTTGACCCAAACTTTAGAAAGATATATTTCCTTCCTTTTGTTATGCCAACATCAAATGTACAGTGTGTTTTATTTGACATATGTGCTGTTTTGTTTGTTTTAATAGAGAAGGCTGCAGCAGCAAATGAAGAGGAGGTGCAGAAGGCTGATGTCTCATCAACAGGCCAAAGTGTCATCGATAAAGATGCTCTGGGACCAATGATGCTCGAGGTATGAATCACTTTAATATAGTTAATGAGCCAAATTTAGATGACTATTAGGATGACTATAACACAAGAATATATTTACAAATATATCATTTACAAATCATAGTAAAATAGAGATTCAAACCAGTTCAGTTAAAAGAGCAGCGTTGTGTTGTAAAAAGCACTGAAGCCTCAAGTACAATTCAAATACACTGATACTTGATTACAACAAGGCCTGTGCTGTCGTCCCCGACAGCAAAGTGTATATCGGCGAAAACGACCCCATACGTCTGCCCCGTACGTCTGCCCCGTACGTCTGCCCCATACGTTGCCCCGTACGTCTG
>JAVQKC010015717.1:0-15374 GCA_036025475.1 Philypnodon macrostomus
AGAGGAATATAACAGCATGTTAAAGTAATTTGTGTTAATTAGAGCAGCACACTTGGGCACTGCAGTTCATTAATAATAGTAACAATAACAATAACAATAACAATAATAATAATAATAATGCATTAGTCTTATATAGTGCCTTTCTAGACACTCAAAGGCGGTCATTTTAAAGTGTAGTTCCATAAAGAGATGTGTTTGATCGGTGAAATCTCACACAGTTCTGATAAGGGGCTGGAGAGGTCGGGCACCAGTCAATTTATTACAATCCCAACATTTGTAATGCCTCTTAACACAGCAGTGTGAGGCGCTGTCAGATATATCGAACGACCATATCTGCATGCTCCCCCTTATAAAAGCTGCCCTCTCCACAAGCATACATGGAGGTGAAAAGGAAATCTATGCACACTTCAAACAATCTTAATCTCAGCTGACGCAATGTCAATAAGTTTCAATAACGATTCATCAAAGTCGCATCTGGGGAAATGGAAGTTTACCTGACAATGCCAGATATTACAGCTTTCTTTGTCATTTTTATTAAGGTCATAGGATCATTCATAATTCCATCAACATTGTGCTCCGTGTAAAGTTTGTAAATAGGTTTTTAATCTTGTGCTTCAGATTGAGCTGATAGAGGCAATGGGGAAAAATGCAACCATTAGATTTCTACAGAAAGTATGTTATAGTGAGAGCACTTTTAATATTAGATAGACCAGATAAGTAGAGTAGAGTAGTCAGAATAATATTCTGTCATCCTCCTCCAAAAGCTTGTTCAAGAAGAGGCAATAATGTTTGAATTACTCTACAAAGATATTTTTCTATTGACAATGACTATTTTGAGGTAGTGAACTTATAGCAAAATATTAAAAATAAACTTATATGACCAAAAACCAAATCTTCACACTTAAAGCTACAATGCACTGTACTGAGAAAATATGGAAATGCATTCAACGTTTAACTCTCTTCATATAAATGTTACTGTTTTTGGAATGAAATTGTAATTATATATGGGAAATACACTATTCACTTATGGCGTGGGCTTATTTTAAGTCATTAAAAAAACACAGTGCAATAACTTGTGTAATTACAGTGGATATATCTCACAAGCTTCACATTTGATGTTAGTATCTGGCCCATGATTAATTTAAATTTGTCACTGAAATCTAATTTTATTCCACCTTTCCTTTAAATGAGGTAAGATCTAATTATGGCCTAATGCATAACTTATTAAAACCATTTTCTTCACTTTGTGGCAGCCTGCCAATCATAGCCCACTGAATAAAACCCCAATCCAGAAACTGCACTAGGTTCCTATTAAACATGCAAACATCTCTATTCCACCATGCTGCACCTTTTCCCAAATCAAAGCCACAAATGAGAAGCTCCTAAATAATTCTCTGATCAATTATTACAATGCAGCAAAGCAAATACTTCATTCCGTTTGATAGAATTAAATTCCAATGGCTAATCTCGGAGCACTTGGGAAATTTTCTCCAGGATATGATCACAGCGTGTTCCTGAAAAGACAATTTTCTACAAGACGCTCACGGGGCAAAAATATTCAATTGCTGAGATGGATCCAAAAATCCAAGTTTCAAGCCCTTTGTTATTTCCGTTCCTTGTGGTGGGGGGTAACAGAATAAAATGAGCTCACCAAAAATCCTGAACTCTTTCTTATTACTTTGACTCAGTACAAAGCCCTATGATAATACCCAGGAGGTTTGCATGATGCTCTACATTTTCTACATGTGCAAATCATCCTAACAAATCCTCTAGTCCAACGTTCATTTTTAATCATTCTTCCTCATTTCTTCTGCCAAACACACTCTTGATGAAAGAATGTTCCATAATCTAATGTCTAATAAAGTGTCTTTAATCAACTGACATTATGTTGAAGAGTTACGTTAGCCTTATATTTTCATTTGAGGAGTTTCACCACAAAATATTCCTAGCAATATCTAGCATTTTGGATGAAAGCCTGAATTTGTTCCCCAAAATGGTTCAACCTTAATATTTCCTCATGTTATACATAAATGAGGAAAATTAGAGGCCATATTAAAGGACATTTGAAGCACACATATTGTAGTTCCTCACCTGGTCTCTAGGGGGATGTTGCTGTTGAGTACCCAGCTGTTGTGAAGCTGGGCCTGGTCTGTGTTGGAGTTGTTCTCTGCCCCCTGGCCACTCTGGTTGGTCTGGCAGCGCGAGGGCATGGTCTTCCTCTGCAGGCTGACCTGGGTGTAGGGAGCGGGACGGGCACAAGTGCAGGCGTGGGGTGGTGGTGGTGGAGGAGGCAGTGGGCGAAATGTGAACTGACCGCCTGGACTGCTGGGCAGCTCTGTACACAAAAAGAGAGAGACAGAGAGCAGAGGAAGGAGGAGAGGAGAAATAAACATGGGTTTATTAGGCGGGCACAGCCATAAATTACAAATAAAAGTGGTGTGTTAGTTGACAGTTTATTGTTATTACACTGATTGAGGGACATAAATCAGGGGAAAGTGTCCCTGTCCAGTACCTTCCCTGCCTACCTGCTTTGAAACACTTCCAACCTCCATATAAATAGCTTCTTGGCTGCCTACAACATTGAGCAGTCTTTAAAGAGCTAACAGCTCTGGCTTAATCTGCAGCCGCCAGCCCAAACTACCCATGTGATGTTTATTATGAGATCTGTAGCTCCACCAAATGAGCTACCCAGCTGTAACTCTCTCACACTGGTAACCTCAGGGTCTAGCTCTGGTTCACTCAATCCATCATTTATCATTCTCTTTCTCTGTAGCTTTCTCTCCGCTGGGCTCTTCCTTCCTGCTGCTTTCTGTCTTCTGACTTCCAAAAGGGAGCTCACGCTAATTACAACTTCACACATGTGCATATGCTGCTTGAATACAATATGTGAATACATCCCTGTATTAAATGTTTACCACTTTCTGGCTATGCTCAGGCTGCAACCTTCATGCTAGTTTACGTTGATGTTTATTCATGACTTAGAATACAGTTAACCAAATCACAAGAACCTTCACAGAAACAGTAGATAGAAAGACTAGTGTACTCACTGATTATTTTATAGTTTTGTGAATTGAAAGCAGAGAAATGTGTGGGCTGCTGATAATGGAGTATGATAATTTTTTTTTACCAATGTGTATTTTGTCAGCACTTGTTCTGCCCCTTTTAAAAATGAATATAAATTCACAATGGCTTTGTAGGATTGCCCACATTTACATGTATTGCCTTTTTATCGGGTTTGGAATCAACAACAGTGGCCAATGCTATCTAAACTAAGTATTTTATAGGCTAGGTTGTGCCATATGGCTTCAATATGGTTCAATACATGAACTTGACGATTCCTAGTCCCCAAAGACCAACAATGAGCCGCCGTATTGACAATAAATGTAACATTAGCCT
The DNA here is from genome assembly GCA_036025475.1 of Philypnodon macrostomus. Lineage (NCBI taxonomy): Eukaryota > Metazoa > Chordata > Actinopteri > Gobiiformes > Eleotridae > Philypnodon > Philypnodon macrostomus. The sequence continues at coordinate 3,397 of JAVQKC010015717.1, forward strand.
CAAACCTGTTGTACGGGGAATAAGGACTACAGACTGTGGTAGACAGGCAGCACTGGCCTACAACTCTATCTGCCAAAATGTCAGCAATAATTCCCTATCTAGTCCACATGGGAGATTACCAGACCTTACCGTCTTCAAGTACAGATAACAAGCAGTGGATAGGTTTATGACTCTTGCCAGGAGAAAATTGGAAAGAGTTAAGAATGAAATAATTTTTGGTTCCTGACAATTCTGACAATGGCACAAAAAAATGGTGTGCCAGCTTCTGCGGGAGTGAAAATTGAGCTAGGCATAGGAGAGACATTTAGGAAACATTTTTATCACCATTATAATAATAAAGTAATGGCATATTTCAAACCATAACATATAAAACCTACACTACTGAACTGCCTCAATAAATGCTCAAATCCCTTGTGCACTAACATGTGAACTAATGGACGTGCCAGGGACAAACCTCACAAACATTATATTATATTTTATGACTATGTGCTACGAGAAATTTCACATTTAAAAGATTTACTACTTATTGCACTATTGTGAAAAAAGAGACCTTCACTAAATGGCCCATAAACATTTTGCTTTACAGTTCTCAATACTGGTATAGTTAAACAATAGGAGTATCAATGTCTTAAATTGGTCATGTTTTTAGTGTTCAAAACATTTCTGCATTGTGGAATAGCTGCCATTACATTTCAAATGATGTAATAAAATATGCTGTATGTTTCTGTATTGTGTCACTTTGCAAAATATCATAACTCATCACCACAGACTTGTAGTAGTTTTTCAGTGTTTAACTTGTATGTTGGCTTTGCTACCCAGCCATTGTTTAGAGTTTGAACACAAAGTTTGGGTGTTTACTAATGGATGTGTGCAACACTGATATAGCCAGATCTTTCAATCATTCGGGTGTGTGGGTGTTTTGGAAGTCACATTGGTTCTTCAACATATCACAAATTGATATAGAATTGAATAGATTTTTTCAAAACTCCATTTTCTAATACCAACATCCTAAATGGTGTATTTCTGGTGTCAAATTCCAAAAGATGCAAAAACATATATCTTTTGCAACTGAAAGCACTCACATCAAATATTTCATAATGGCAACATGACAGTGTTTTCTACAAAACCCCCTTTTGCGTTGATTGCTTGAACCATCTGTGATGACATATTTTACAAATGTAGAAGATGGTATATTCTTAGTATGCTAAACATGTGTTCAATAACAACATGTCATACACGTCATACATGACATGTGCAGCTCAACTGTGTCTCTGCTACAAACTAAACAAATTGTCTCATGGTGTCATACATACTACCTGATTGTTATCACCACACAACTTTCCAAAAATGAAAGCTAATATCACACACAAAGTACTCGGATATGGTGAAATGACAGGAGTGTATGTGTGTCATCGGCGGGAGTTGCTGTTTAAACTAATGGCTGTAGAAAATAGAAGTTATTTTTGTTTGAACTACCTCTGAGTATTAAAAATGACACGCTTAGGGAAAAGAGGCGTAACGTTTTTAGAGCACTACCACCGTGTGTGGCAGTAATGCACCAGGAGCTTTAAAGTGGCACTAGACTTTTCAGAGCACAGTCCTCTGAGTACAGCCAGAAATCCCATGCTTTCAGACTAATTGTCTTGATGCAGCAAATATGGCGGATGTTTTTAGATGTTATAATTAAACCACAGTAAGGACTTGTAGTTAAGTTACCAAAAAAAAACAACAATTATAACTCATCAAGGTTAAGATAATGGTGGGCTTCGCTCTAAAAGACAATCTGAGCAAATTATATGTTAGGACCATACATTTTTTAAAAAGCTATTGGGCAAGCAGCTGAAGATATCAATTCGGGTGTTACGCCCATTGCATTTTTGTAGCCAAGATCGAACTGAATTGTAAATTGAGTTTCCAGCCACCATGGCCAACTGTACAGGTAGTGAAGTTGGGTGGCACAGTGGTTACGGGGGCATCTCTGTGTAGAGTTGGTGTTTATTTATATTGTGTTTAAAAAACATTGTTATGCTTTTTAATTTTTTTTTTTTACAGTTTTTTCTACCATTGAGTCGATACATCTCAGTGTTGAAGTGGTTCAACAATAACTAAAATTAATAATTTTCCTTTAAACCCAATAGAAGCACTTCTATGTAGATGGTTGTATAAACACAGAATCATCTGGCAATAGTTAATAAAGTCACCTAAAGCTCACCTGTTCCACCTGCTTGGCATGGGAAAAGGCATAAAGGGAAACAAGCTGTGAGCGGGCTGGAGGTGAGGACTAAGGACAGCGCAGAACACAGTGAAAAGGGCCTGGGGACAATGTAATCTCAGTGAGGACGGTGACACAGGGGCTTGGCCTGCCAGATGGTGCTTTAGAAGGGCTTAGCTAAGGCAGCTTTGGGTCGCCACTTCCAAAGATTCACAAAATGACTCAATTTCCTCCACAAATGCACAAATGGGAGGAAAACACTCGCTAACTGGCTTTGCCCTATACCACAACATACACGCTGACGTAATCTAAAAGGCGCTGCAGGCAACAGTGATGCATATCCAAAAGTTTAAAATCAAATAAATGCAACAGAAGACTGTGGAGGAAGGAGGAGCCATTACAGATTTAATTGACAGTTAAGAGCAAACCACTGCCCCGTGGTCACATATAGGAATCATCAGCTTCTTGGTTACATAAGTAAGATATTGGAAAAAGCACTTTAAAGTGAGCTAAAGGGAGATCTAGGGGATTACTGGGAAGTGTAACAGGTATCATGCAGATATGTGGGCCAGGTATTAAAAAATGCATTAGTCGAGGTGAGCTGAACCCAAAATAGCATCATAGCAAAATCACTAAGGCAAAATACATTACCTCAAACCCATTGCTTTGCAGTCGTATTGTGTAAATACTTTAATAATATGTATTTCTATTTATAGTTTGCTTTCATAGGTATTTGTCTATGTAAGAAAATGGATGCTTCTCCTTACCAACAGGAAAAATGCTGGTAGGTATTTAAACATCTTCCTCAAGTCAAATACAAGAAAGAAACTTAAATTAAAAGCCAATGCCAGAAAAAGACAAACAAGAACAAGGTTTGTGTAATGAGACTGGCTAATGAGGATCTGGTCAGAATGGAAAGTGACTGATTGTTCAAACCGGTGCGACGTGAGCAAATCATCTTGTTCATAAAGGCCTGTCACACTCATTAAAATGTTCTACTTTGAGTTTTGATCACTATGCCAGATGTTCCCTGCTACCTTTACTTTTTACAGCTTTTCTGTCGTCTCTTGTAATTAAGTCACAATCTCCAATCTGAAATACATTAGCCAGAGAGAATATTTCATCAAATGTGAACTATAAGGATACTCTATCGGAATTGACTTAATCCTGTACCACTTTAACCTTACAAAAATCCCTGACTTGTAAAATGGTGTGAATGCATTCCCAACTATCTTTTTATTTTTTATTTAACCTTTATTTAACCAGGTTCTGTTTTTCTTTTGATGTAGCTAGCTAGCTTAATGTTGACAACTATAGCAGTCCACATGCTATAGGTGACTACACTGGTTCACTCATCCTCAAGAAAAATAAGTATTGACGTGTCGCCAGATTCTCTTTCACTCAAAATAAAAACTTCCTAATAGGCCAGTCAGTTAGAAAGTGTACAAATGATACTAAAATATTGAATGTATAGTCGGCTTATTATGAATATGGAGCGACCACAGAGCTGGTGTGAAGCCAAACGTAATGAGTCACTTTATTATTAAAGCCTAATATTTATCCAGCTTTCTTCATTTCTTACACTTTTTATTTGCTGTTGCCTGTTTCTTCCACTCGCTCTCCCTTCATTATTGCACCCAGCAGTCTGGCACACAGTAAATTTTGCTTATTACAAGGCAGGCCTTATAAAATCCATAGAGCCTGACCTTAACAATATCAAACCTGCCTGTCAAACAGCACAATGTGATCGTTTTAGAGAACATTTAACTCTATTGTTGGACCACAGCTTCCACCACACTCTAAAAATAAAAGCTTAATAATTTCCCCCAGGATAGCTTTTCATCTATCTGGCTTCTTAATTGACTTGCATTAAAAATTGCCACAAAGTTTATTCCACTGCTGTGCTCTGATGAAATAAATAATTAACCCCATAAAAAGGTCAGGCAACTGAAATTAGAAACTCAGTGGTTTTTGTTCTTTCTTTTGTCGTAATGAGATGGGATCCTGCTCGAGTCGACCGTCTGACTTCGTAATAATTTGTCTTTGTCTTAACAGAGTTCCTGACAAAAGATAAAACGTTATCTCATCAAACAAAGAAATGGATCCTTCATTGGCCGGCTAATGGTAAAGACCCTCTGAAGGATGCTCATATTGATAACATCACCAGTCTATGTGTGATAACAAGTATTAATATTTTGGATGACGATGATTAATTGGATGAGGATGTTGTTGTAATGGCTGCAATAAATTATGAGCTTAAGACTGGTCCAAAATCTAATGTGAGAGATCCCACACAAAACAATAAAAATACATAAAAGAAAAAAGATTGTCAGTAAGGTGTGTTGAGTAAGCAATGTGATGTGAAGTAGGTGGTTGGCAGTTCATTTCTGCTTCCCCAAGATCTTACTGCCATTGTATCCTTGAGCAAGACCCACTTTTGTATAAATGTGATTATAGTGTGCTTTGTATACCTCTATTACAGTTCGGTGGTAGCCTACAGGATTGCCTATGTGCACTTGTTGCAACTCCTCTGTAAATTATGCTTAACCAACAGGGTAACAAAAATTTAATTCAGTAGGAAGAAAAAAAACATAAAATGCCTCTAGGGAGTTCACTAATGCTCAGGCGAGGCAGCCAGTGTTGATGCAAGCGCTTGCAAAACGAGAGACACCTCAATGTCTGTAAATATCAAATGGTCTAGGCTCAGTACATTACCCTTGATGCAAAGAGTTGAAAACACAGGGTTCTGTTGAGTTGTTGAAATATTCTTTTGAGAATTTCATGTATGTCACACCATAAATGTGCTTATGTTATTGGCTTTATTCTATTTACTCTTCACTGGATTCATTTCTCATTTTACATTTTTTACAATAATGAAAATATATTGCAGATTTTGTAAACTCTATTTACCTAAGCATGTCTTCAAAGCACTGTTTTATTTTACACAAACAGTATCAGAACATCTAAACACTCATCTGCACAGGCCCCCAGGATTCCCCCACAATCAAAGTACATCTGATAGCAAACAAATAACAATAATGTTTGACATTTACGATTTGAGATTAGAGCAGCCATGGTATTTGATGATCAGTTGAACACACATTTAATATGATCAGTCAAACACAACACAACACACCACAGGAATTACGATTACAATCTAGGTAAAAGACCTTCAGCCCAAATCAACCATGCCTTACCAAATCTCTGTGTGTAAAGTCAGTGGTAAAAAGATGGTAAAAACTAGAATAATGTTGCTATGAGGCCCGATAATTACATTGATGACAGTGGGCTACAAGGCAGGAATTGCAATAAAAACAGCCATTGATTCATCTCTGCAGACATGGGGACTGAATGGAGGGGCCTCCATTTGGCAAACTGACACAATCATGTTGTCCAATTAGAGCCCTAAAATACAAATGAAGAAACCGCGAGTGCACTAAAAGATTTTCCCTCTTAGTCGATTTTCATACACAGCCTGATAATTAGCAGCCATGCATCATCCAAGCCTTTTTCATAAATACAGGTTTCGCTCACTGCTGCGGAGTATTTACCAGCTTGTGCATGGTGGAGGTGCATATGTCGAAGCCTATTTGTGTAATTGCTTGTTTGTAGCCCAATCTTCAAAAACAACTCTGTAGCTGCTCCACAATCATGTTTAGGCTGCAGGTGATTCTGAAAGTAGCATTTCCCTCGAGAGGCCGCCAAACCTCCTGAGTCTAACTCTGCTCCACAAAAAGAGGCTTATACCATCACTCAAACAGCACACAGCAAGGATCCCAGCTCAAATTACTTTTCGGGGAGAACACCCTCCTTTTCTATCCTACGATATTTAATTGGTATGTTCAAAACGGGCAATTAATGGGCTAATGCTATGCTGATGAGAACTTACCTGACCAGACTTTTTGATATAGATATATATTGTGGTGGAGTGATAAGTAATTTCAGGTTTGTGTGAAATGATTGTTGACATTGCTGATGAGGAGTTACAGATTTATTTTTATATTTATTTTATTTACTTTATATAGTCCCTTTTTAAACATTGAAACATTGGTCAAAACAAGGTCTATGTTAGACTTTTATTTTTATATTTACTTTTTACAAAGTTGCAAAGACACTCAACTATATTGTTAATGCCATTTTCAACATAATTTCAAGATTATATGGTTATATTGCATTGTATTGTGCAGCACTAGACCCAAATGTTTGTCAAAACTCCAGAATGGAGGAGACTGGAGTAATGGAGTTCACTTTGGAGAAAAGGATGTGTGGTAGGGCATACAGCATCATCAGAGAGTAGTTGTCATTTGTCAAAACCATCTTAATTTGCAATATTTTGTGGCTGATGCTAATTTCTCCATTGAAAAGCAAGCTGTGTGCACATCTTCTACTGTGGTAGAATCAATATTTAACATTGGTTCCATATGAAAGGAAAACAAAAAAAAAAACTGTATATTAATCACTTTCAGGCGAAAATGGCTGATCATCATCACACTTTCTCTTACAAAACACCCAGATTTGATGAAAAGGTTTGAATGCAGAAATAGGTAGCAGTGCAGCCATTGTTCTTTCATTGTCTTTCAGTTTTTAAAATGACTCATCTGTTCTTCTGAAAGAGCAATTTATCCCAAAACTAGATTCTCGATCGTTCTGTGATTTTTGAGTTAATTCAGTTAAACAATACTTGCATTGTGCCATTTTGCAATCTAAAGGAGCTTAACAAGAAAACTCCAATCCAATACCAATCCTGACAGGATCCTGCCCAATAACATGATGCTAATAGTTGTTAATGCCAACCCACACCTCGAAAGCAAACGCCATCATCTGACAGCATCTTACTTTTACCATGGGGCCCTATAAAGCATTTAAAAAGGCCATCAAAATGTATGTAAGGACTTGTTTAGTAAAACCTACAAATCAAGAATTTTGTCACCAGCTAAAAGTCTAACTGTTAATAATGTGTACATTAAATAAACATACACTGTGTGGTACATTCACTAATGTTTCCTAACCAGGCTCTGACATTCTGACACTCTGTCATTTGCCATAGCCATCTTAATTTGCAATATTTTGTTGCTAATTTCTTCATTGAAAATGTATAATGTTCTTCATTGCGGAGCGTCATTACATCTATTTAAGTGTGGCCCCACCCATTCTAAACTATTCCAAACCAAAGACATAGCATAAATTTGGTTAAACCAGATATTTTATCTTCTGTTGTAATTGTAATTGACCTCATGTTTGTTTGTCTCGGACTAACCCCTTTGGTAACAATTTTGGCCCAGGTTCAGTGTGTCTGGCTCAGCTCCTCTCTCCAGAGCGCAGCAGTGTCCCGATCACTCTGACCTTGTCACTGCTGCAGGAGCTCGGTCATTGCCACCTGCTACAGACCGGTGCAGGTGTTTGTCTGTGCGTATCAGTGCATGTCATACTTCTACATATGTGCGTATAAGTAAGTAACACATGAGCGCCTAAAAGAGTTTAGATCCATAGCAAGGATCAGATATCAAGTGAGTTATTATCCTTGGAAGAAATTTGCATAAGCAGGAAGAGGGCGTGACTAGCCATTTGAGACTCAGGAGGTGAACCGCCACAATAGCCATTACAGTGATTAGTACGCACATTCATCTTTTACAAGCTTCATGATTCTCTGTCTCTGCTTCATAAGAACTCCTCCCTCTCTCTCACACAACTATCTCAACAGCACACACTGAGGTGGATGGCTCTCACACACATGCATACAATGTATCTTGACTTCCATACTAAAACAGCGGATCCTGACAGCAAACAAAGCAACATGGAGAGATTCCTGGCAGGCTAAATAGAGGGTAGTATCAAAGCTACAGGAATGCTCCACTAGCAGAAGCCCATATTTTCAGAGCGCCAGGAGAGAGGCGGTGAGCACAGTGCTGTAGCAGACCTGAGCTGCTGGTAATTAGAATGGGCTCTGAGGAGAGACATGCAGTGAAATGAATGCAAATGAATTCACTGGCTTGACACTGGGCTCCACAACCTCACTTTTCATATAGTATGCCTTACAGACATGAAGATGCTCGCACAAACAGAGCCAGGCCTGCACAGTAAACACTGAGTGACACGACTGAGAAGCTGCACCAGTCAACATGTCCTTCTCGTATGCAAACACAAATGGTAGCACCAGGGTGTGCAAATAAAAACTAAATCTGTGGACCTGAAACAATTATGAACTCACGGCACATGAGCGAGTGCACACACAAACACAAATACACACATTATACTAATCCCTGCAAATGCCACAGTGTTGCTTGTGAAAAGAAAAGGGGGTGAAAATGCTTGTTCTAGGCGCACATCCACAGCATGTCCCACAGCGGAATAAACAAACCCTTCTTAATTGGTGTCGATTTAAAGTGGAGTGATGATTCATCATGCAGAACTCCCCAGTAGAGTATTGGAAACACAATCATTTCTAATCCATATGACCTTGACAGAGGGCCAGACTCAGAGTCCAACTCCCTCCACATGCACTGTCCGACAGACAAAGTCAGGGCATTGTAACTGATTTTACAACTCGTTGATAATGTAATCCACCAAAGTCAGATCACTCCACTGATTACTCCATCTCAGCCAGCGGCAAATCTTTATGAAGCACTCAATTCTCCCCAGCAGTCATAAATCAGGCTACTATAAGCTTTCAGTCTCGCTGATGGCACACCAGAGACACTATCTCCATACCACGCTGCTCTAGTTAATAATTCCTATTCCCATTACATCTTCTCTTGACTTAAAGAAGTCCACTACTACCTCAGCTCACCTCCACATCCTCAGTATTCAGTTTTTGCATGGTTCCTTTTAGGGCAGAAGTGGGTTGTCTGAAGAGGTCTTGCTCTCTGCTAGCTAGAGCTTTAAATGAGTCTAATTAACACATCTTGCCTTATATCTTAACCAGGCATCCAGGGCCAACTCAAGTCTTATTATACACTACATTATGCATGTAATGTCCCCACTGAGATTCCTATTTGGAAAGCATTCATTGCAGTGTATATGCATGCAGTGTGTGTGCGGTGATAGCTGTCGTAAAACAGGAAGAATAGCCGAGTATATGAGAAGCTGCTTAGTATTCAGACTGGCACATGTAATAGATGGTGGGGAGAGATAGAGATACTATAAAGAGCGCGTTAAAGTGAGGAACTGTCTTCAGCAACACCTGCAGACTCGACTGGCGGCCATCTTGCGGTCAATGAGGTGGGTTCAGCCACCGCCCCAGGTCAGCATTAACACAGAGCAATGACAAGGCACCACTTGGCCTCTGTTGCAACAACACCTTGCCGTTCCACTTCACTGACTGCACCTATCACACCAATCACAAGGTCCACACACGCATACACTTTGGTCTGTCTCTTTTCCTCTTTCTTGAAGCTGCACACACACACACACATACCAGGAGAGCCTTAACAAATGTGGGAACAGATGCCCCACATCAGACACCAGTTGCCCTCTGCTCCCTTTACGCCTCTAGGGACACAGAGAAATACAGTTAACAAAGATAAGACACTGTATAGTCCCCTACTGTCCCGACCCCAGTGAACACAGCCACATAACTTTGAATCATTTATTAATGTTTGTATCCGTAGTAAAGCTGTAGAGATTAAATCAGAATATATGTGAGAGCTGCTGATACTAGCTGACTTCATTTCCCATGCTGCTACCACACACTCTACCCTACAGGAAGCTTTGATTGGGGAAGAGAAAAACAAGATTTTTAGTGACCTCCTGGACATTTGCTGCTGAAGTGGAACACAAAAATTGTACAATTGCGCCCAAGAGGACACACATCACAATGCCTTTGCCCAAAAAGTAAATAAATGCATAATGAAGTAGTGTTTTCTTGGGCTAGAGACTGCAGTGGGGTGTATAGCTAATTGCTTGTTTTTTTTTCTAAGCCAGAGTCTAACAGTTAATGCACCTGCAGGGTCATTCTAAGGTGAACAAGGCAAGATTTTCTATGAACTCTGGTTGAAAGAATCAACATCTTGACAGACAAAGACACCCCAGAAACCCCAGTTTTAGGTGAATGGTAGCAGTGAGTTTATTTCTTTATGCACATTTGGGCCTTAATTTGCCAGGTCATTTAAGGTATGTAAGCAAAGAGCACACAATAAAAGTTAAAACATTGGAATATAGTGTCTAATCAATCTAAGCAATGTTCAAAGCTATTTATTGGTATCGAAAAGCCGTTTGTGGATTACTGTGCACATACGAAGCTTGACAAATATGAGATACAGCTGCACAAACACAATCTAATCTTTTTGCCATCAAGGTTTTTCAGATGCTTTTAGTTCCTTAAACCCCACATCTCCTGGGCGTGTAATGTTTCAGCGCAAACCCAGCTTTGTATGCACTTTTGATCCAGCACAAAGTACAAGTGGTTTAAAAGTCCATGACATTTAAGGAATTTTATATATAGAATGTAATCCATTGAGGAACAGTAGCTGGCCACAAGGTCAGAAGATCACACCAGATAAACAGAAGCCAGAGTCAGAGAGGCACGCGCAGGCAAAGCAAACAAGGAGCGAGAGCATGTTTTTGGACAGGGATTAAATGGGTGCTTCGGCGTGACCAAGGGATGGCTTAGTACTTCAGTTTAGTCCTGATTTTGTTGTGATTTAGACCTAGTATTTCTCTTTCTAATTAGCCTAGTAACGACTTCCAATACACCTACTTTACTCTGGTTCAGATGGGACTTCATGGGTCATGGTTTAGTCCTGGTTTAGTCCTGGTTTAGTCTTTGTTTTGTCCTGATTTAGTCCTGGATGGTTTAGACCTAGTTTATATATAGTTTATATCCAGGATAAAGCTTGCTTTATGCCTAATCCTGGTTTAGTCCTAGTTCAGACCAGTTTATGTCCTCATTTAGCCTTGGTTTATCATCTTTGATTACTGCTGGGTTCGAATTCCAGTCCAGCTCCCTTCGCTGCTTATTTATGAGTGTATGAGAGGAAGATTTAACACGACCAACACATTATATGTTCAGTCTGTGGCTGTCACAACAACAGGCCTCTGTACTACGGAGCTGGTTAAACCTATCCTGGATGTGTCGCACTTACCCGGGTCAACAAAACCAAATATTTGCTGTTCTGACGTTACGAACTATGCCTCACTTCCCCTGCTCAGTGATGGAGCAGATCAGTCACACACAGCAACCTAACGTCATTGTTGAGTTGTTCCTTGCGTTTTCTGCCATCTGATTGGTCAATAGTAACATGTGCTGCACACAATGGACAACGCTTAATGTAGTTAACAAGCTAATTTATCCCAGAAGTGGAAAGTCAAACTGGCGACAACGTGGAGATGAACTAAAGAAAAGATCAGTCGGACAACTGGATATATAGCAGTATGAGGAGAGGACGATCATTTTGTCTAATAAAATGGTGAGTGCAATAATGTAATGTGAATGCAATCATTTGCGTATCAGGTGTGCGTTTGGAAGACTATGTGAGTTTGTCTATTGTGTCTAGTTCATGTATATGCTCATATCCCTGAGCACATGGGTAGTGTTGTGACGGCATACAGTTGGTTTAGTTGTTTTTGTGTTGGGCTGGTGTTTGCACGAGTGAGAGGTCTCCACGGTGTCTCTGCCCAGGCTCAAAGCACTGATGTGGGTCTGTGATCTTAGGGAAGGAGTGTTCTCTGGCGGCCCTGCTGCCACTTTATTTAACTTCATAATCAAAGTTTGAGCTTACTTTATCAACAATAAAATGTCTGAAGTGACTGGTGGCTGTAAAGATGTGGC